>PJEM01002169.1:0-70824 GCA_004023845.1 Helogale parvula
TTTATTTTGGATACAGACAGAGACAGAACATGAGAGGGGGAGGATCAGAGAGAGAAGGAGACACAGAACTGGAAGCAGGCTCCAGGCTCTGAGCTAGCTCTCAGCACAGAGCCTGACGCGGGGCTTGAACCCACGGACGTGAGATCTGACCTGAGCCGAAGTCGGAGGCTTAACCGACTGAGCCACCCAAGCGCCCCAACCCCCCTCCTTTTAAGCACTTCCATTCTGTATTCAAATTTCCTCAGGTATCCTAAGAATATTTTTTTATATCAAGTGATTCTGTGGGCCCGGGAAGAATTTTCAGTTTCTTCAATCAAGAATGCCCTCTTCATAGGGAGATGCAGCCTCATCACTAAATGATGCCTGGGGGGCTTTCTACTTCTCATTCTGTGATAGTATCCCTCATTTCAGTGGAGCCCTTCTCTTCCCTTTCTTCCTTTCCTTTATCACAAGCTTCAAGGGATGCCTCTCCTAGTTGAGTGCTACTCCCCTGCAGTCCTGGGGGGAAATCTTAGTTGAGATCCTTTCTACCACTGTCAGGATCCTTGTCCTCCATACAGTTTGCTCTGATTCTTCTCTCCAGGAAGGACTCTGTAGATGACGTTGCTGGCCTTGGATGTTCATTTTCCCCCCATTCACTTAAGTAAATTGAAATTTGAAGTGTTACTAGTCTTCTCTTAGTTTATTACAAGTATGTGCAGTGGGTAGTTGTATTGGCTTTTCTTTTTGGTCTTTGTGGTTTTTGGAGTCTCTAGTTGGATGTCTGATTTGAATTTGGGGAGCTACCATCTTCCATGGGATTCAAAATGTCTACTATACGTTTTAATATTTAGTAAGGAAATACCTTTTTTCATGATAATCCATCGTCTCAGCATTTTTTTTGAGTTTTAGGACATTATTTTATTGTTTTTTTAAGTCTATTTATCACTGATTTTGGGAGAGAATGAGTGAGAGTACAGGCTGGGGAGAGGCGGAAAAAGAGAAAGAGTGAATCCAAAGCAGGCTCCACAAACCATGTGATCCTGACCTCAGCCAAGATCACGAGTTGGATGCTTAACCAACCTAGCCATCCAGGTGCCCCAGGACGTTATTATGTTAATAGTTTCTACTTGCGCCATTAATCTGTATCACTTCTCCGTCATGTATCAAAGTTTCATGTATTTGCGGGTCTACTTTTGAAGTCTCTAATTTGTTCATTTGATTAGTTGGTCTATTCTTGCACTGAAACCTACTTGTCATAATTAACTTTGTAAATCCTGATGGCTGGTGGGGCAAGTACTTCCTCCCCCAGACTCACTCGTCATTCTGATGCCTTTGGTTGATTGGTATCTTCGTGATTCTGTCAACATTATTTCTTTAAATTTTATATTCACATACGATCTGTAGTCTATATTAGACCATTCTAAAGTCTGTAATTCTAAAACTTATTATCTGTTTCTTACCTGTGACTCTAGTTTGTAAGGGTTTGCCTTGTATATTTGAACTTTCTGAATTCATTGCTTGAAGTTAATTTAATGATGGGAGTTCTTTGAGCCTAAATTGGCAATTGTAGAACCTTTCCTCAGAGATTTATTCCTGCTCAAAACTGGGGAATCACCAATCAGGGACCCCCTCCAGCCGCTCCTAAGTCTTATCTCAACTCGAGAACTCGAGGTTACTCTTCACCTGTTGGCTGGGGACTGTGTGTTTGGATTGGAAGAGCTACAGAGTCACTTTGTGAAAGGACCATTCAAGAACACAAGGTATTGTTAACAATTCAGTGCAAACAATCTATTGCAATTTGCCCTCTGACCACAGTAATTCACATGCATTTCATATACAAGATACACTTATGGACATTTCTCAAACATTTCAACTGATTTATAGCATCAGGTTCAAAGTCCATGATCTTACGGTCTCCCATCAGGTCACATGTGAGGGTTTTCTAGAATAGCTCCTCTCCGTCCAGAGGCCAGTGAACTAAAAAGACATCTTACTTGCACCCCGTATACTTAGCATACAAAATTAGGTATCAGAACAGAATATCCATAACAGACACTCCATTCAAGAAGGGGAGGGACAGGAAGTGCATGGTAGTCACTGACCTGGAGCAGTTTTCAAATCCAGCAGGAACCTGTTGTCAGGTCCCCTCCTTCTGGGATTGTAAGTGTTGCTTGGAGGGTTTTAGTTTCTCTCTGGGTGTGGTTCTCTAAACCAGTGTTTTCCTCTGTCCTTGATTCTGCGCCGAGCTCTGGGCTCTGCCTCCCGAAATATTTCCTTCTTCTGCATAAAAATCTTGTGTTTTCAATGGAGTATTTTTCAACTGTACTTGAAAGAAGGCTCTTGGGTTAAACTGTCTCTGACTCTTGGTAGCACTCTTCAGAAGTACTGGTAATGCTCTCAATGGATAACTCACTTTAAAAATTACGGGTCTTAGGGCTGCCTGGGTGGCTCAGTCAGTTAAGCATCTGACTTCAGCTCAGGTCATGATCTCACGGTTTGTGGGTTCAAGTCCCACATCAGGCTCGCTGCTGTCCGTGCAGAGCCTGCTTCAGTCCCCCCCCCCCACCCTACTCTGTCCCTCCCCAGCTTGTGCTGCCTTTCTCTCTCTCTCAAATAAATCAAACTTTAAAATAAATAAACAAATAGAAAAAATTAAAATTCTGGGTCTTATATGAATTTTGTTGGGGTTGAAGCCATATTTACCCCCTGTGCTGTTTCCATATTATTCATCTTTTCTCTAAGCTGGTCTCTTGATTGTAACGTGGGATGGACCTGCCCATTTCCACTTCTGAGACGTGTTCCCCTCGCTCTGGTCTCTGACACAGACCCTTTGGCTCATCGCTTTGTATGCAGCACTTCATCTTATTAGTAGTTGAGAACTAAATAGAATGGAGTTTTCTCTTTATACTTAAACCTTTAAGTACTGTTTGGAAATTTCTGAGGGGCCCTGCCCTAGTCATTCTAGCTCACTGGAAACCATGCTGTCTCCTGAATGTCAGAACCCTCTAATGTCCCCCGCTGCCCCCATCCAAGTGAGCACCACTTTACGGTGAGTTCTAGAACAGGGAGCAGCAAACTGTAGCCCACAGGCCACATCCAGCCAATGTCTGGTTTTGTTCCATGCAGGAGCTAGGAATTTTTTTTTTAAATGATTAAAAATATTCAAAAGAAGAATAAGATTGTGTGACATGTGAAAGCTATATGAAATTTAAATTTCAGTGTCCATAAATAGAGCTTTGTTGGAAGACGGCCTTGCTCATTCATCTTACAGACTGTGTGCGACTGCCCTCCTGCCACAGCGGCAGAGTTGAGGAATTGCAGCAGAGACCATATGGCTCACAGAGTCTACAACACCTCCTCTCTGGCCTCTCACAGGAAAAACGTATTGACCTCTGTTTTAGAAAGGGTAGACAGCCGAGCGAATGTGTTCTGTGCTTTGTGCCCATGAGTGTGTTCCGGTGTGGTTGTTAACCCAGTTGTATCTGAAAGAGCTCAGGCAGGCTGGAGGCCAGCATTGCTCTTCCGCATGGCCTCCGCGGGCCCTCCTGCTCGCAAAGTCGCTTTATCTGAGAGCCCCTCCCTCTCGTGTGTACACTCGCTGTCCTTTTCTTTCGGTGATACTTGACATTAGAACCATCACTCGTCTTGACTCTGCCTGTGGTATTCGTTCTCCTTGCTGGTGCTACAAGTATTTGATAGTATTTTCTAAGTGAACTTGAAAGCTCTATCAGAAAATGGAATAGTGATTGTGAGGTGAAAAGGTTTGTTCAACAGATTTTTTCCCCTATGCAGAGATCCTTTTCTGTGGTGTTGGCCACACAGTCAAAACCAAGGGGAAAGGACTCATTAGGCAAACTGGGATTGTAAAAGGTTTACTTATAATACATGTAAGAGATAAGGAAGGACAGGATCCGCATGTCCTCTGTCCTCACACTCTTTGCACACCCAGTGCACCCCCACTAGCAGCAGCTCTGCTTATACAAAGGTAAGAATGAGATGGATTTCAGTCAGCTGTTCAAAACTGTGCAAGTTCTTGAGAAGTTCTGTAATGCGCATGTCCAGATTTAGAGACCTAATTGTCACATCTCAGCTGGTCATAAGGCTACATCTAGTGATGCTTGTAGCTTCTGTGGAACTTCCAAAGCCATTTAATTTCTATTCCATCTGCCCTCCCCACTAGGTTGGTTCTTTGGCCCTCAGACAGCTCACTGGATAATAAAAGGCATTACAGTCAGAGGGAATTACGAGTTTTTTAAAGGTGGACTTTCCCTCTGTGTGTCCATAGTCTGCGGCACAATCTTCTGGCCTGATTTGGGATTTGTTCAGATGCTCTGCTCTGCCTTGCGGGTCTCTGACATTGTGTTGTCACTGGGGGGTTGTTGTGCTGGAGTTGCAGTCTGTCCTCCGAATGACACCTTCTGTAAAGTGCGTGTAGGCTGCAGTGCCCCTTCAGATCTGCCTTCGCTCCTCCAGCCCTCCGTTGGATGGTGTCGCCTGCACGTGGGCACACCGGCGCCGTCAGCTGGCTGGGCTTGGGCCGGCTGCGCGGGCTCCTCCAGCAGCCGAGGAGGGGTGTTGCCCTCGGACTTGCCTCTTGTCACCGTGACAGAATATTTTGCAGGAAGTGGTACATACATGAGCAACCTGTATTTAATGAAAGAGGAAAGAAAGTTGTTTTTACAAAAGCTATATTGAATATCTAGGAACTACTTGATTAGGACAAGTCCCTAAAGAAATTTCTGTTTCAGTGGGCTGGGCTGGGCAGGACCACTGTGAAAGATTGGGAAGAAATAGTAGAAATCTAGGCTTCTGCTTTCCTGTCGGGGACCCATTGTTATAAACAATGACACTCGGTGCACCTGGGTGGCTCAGTTGGTTAAGCGTCCGACTTTGGCCCAGGTCATGATCTCATGGTCCGTGAGTTCGAGCCCCGCATTGGGCTGTGTGCTAACAGCCCAGAGCCTGCTTTGGATTCTGTGTCTCCCTCTCTGCCCCTCTCCTGCTTGGGCTGTCTCACTCTCTCAAAAATAAATGTTAAAAAAACAAAACAAAACATGAAATTCAGGGGTGCCTGGCTGCCTCAGTCAGAAGAGAGAGAGTGACTCTTGATTTTGGGATCGTGGGTTCAAACCCCACACTGGGTGTAGATAAGTTTAAAAAAAAAAAACTTAAAAAAATTGAAGCCCATATTGAGAGATTGAATTGGTAAATGAATGTAGTATGTTATGAGATGTTAAGATAATATGATTAGGTATCTTATTTTTTGTTTCTTTGCTTAAACGGATTCTTTTCAGTTTTCTGTTAGTTACTAAAACTGATCCTGGGCATAATAGAGTTGAGAGTTTTATTGTTACTCGATTTTTTTTATAATATGTAGGGAATAGCTAATTTATTTATTACTCTTGAATGTTCTATAGCAATTATACATTCATGCCTCTCTTAGTTTATTAAATTGCTTTTGCTTTTAATTTGCAGTTTTATATTGCCTTACAACTTTGTTACACTGTTCTGTGGTCCATCTCTCATTGCTGTTAAAATTCACATACAACAAGATGGGTCTTCAGAGGCTTTTGTTTGTTTTTTGAAAGATGAAGAGCTTCTTACTTTTGGAAATTCTCAGTGTTTTTTTAAATTAGGACAACATTAGTTTTTTTATAAATTTTTTTAAATGTATGTTTATTTTTGAGAGACAGAGTGTGAGGAGGGGAGGGCCAGAGAGAGAGGGAGACACAAAATCTGAAGCAGGCTCCAGGCTCTGAGCTGTCAGCACAGAGCCTGACGTAGGGCTTGAACCCATGAGCCATGAGATCATGACCTGAGCCAAAGTTGGACACTTAACCTACTGAGCCACCCAGGCGCCCCAAGGACAATGTGAATTTTTAAAATCTGGTTTTGAAGTATTAATATTTCCTTTGTTAGATAATAAACTTAATTGGGGAGATATTATTATTTAATTTTTTAATTGGATAGATTTTTAAGTCAGTTGTCCCTTAGGATATACATTTGGTGTGGTTGAAATCTATTTGAATGTATTGAATTATTACCATGAAGAAATAAATATATAGAGTTAGAAACTAAGTACTGCCTCCATCCATCAGGGTTCAGTAAGGAGACGAAACCCACAACAGCTATTTTTACAGAGAGAATTTAACATAAACAATTGTTAGGTGAGCATGGTGAATTAAAAATGCAAACACAAAGCACTAAAGTATCCTGGAGGTAGTAGTTAGAGTCAGCACCTCCTACTCCTAAGCAGGGAAAATGAGGTTGCAATTATTAAAACTTAGAGGTGTTTTACTAACTCCTCTGTGAAGAACTAGTCTGTGATGGGCTCTGCGAGCTGGTCTAGTTCGGGTTGGAAAACCCACCACCAGAGCGGCCTGGGAGAGTTTGCAAGGGTTTTGCAGACTAGAGCAGGAGGCCAGAAGGAGCAGGCCCTTCTTCCTTCACCTTCCAGCCTCCGGCACCCCCATGGACAAAGTTCAACAGGTACCCATTAGAATTCGCAGAAAAATGGTCTGCCCAGGCCTAGGCCCAGGCTCACAGGATATGGGAGAGTCCTTCCGGAGCTGACAGTAGTTTAATTACTGGCTCTTAAACAGCTACTCCCTATTAAGCTTACTTTATTATTGTCTGTGTGCAATCAAGGAAGATTTGTTTGCCTATTTAAATTTAATTTCAAGACCCCCATTTCTTTCACGTTTGCTCTCCTGAGCACTGCTGCACACGTGGACCCTCTGCGTCATTTATTTGCCACCATTTATTGATATTTAATGTCATTAAAATTGCCACTCACCTTTTTAAATCATTGTCTTTTCACCTTTATTTCTTGTGTTTTTGCTGTTGCATTGAATAAGGATGGGAGGGCTCTGTTGTCATTTGGATTTGACGACTAGCTTGCCCTCTTATTTTATAAAGCATTAGCCACCGATTGCTATGTACCTTGACTTTACTGAAAGAGGTTGATTTTATCTTAATGCTGTCTTGTAAAATGGAACATCACTCAAAATTATGCCTTTGTTGATATCAAAAGAGTTATCATATTTTCCATATTTTCCTTGGTGCTAAAATCCATACAAACAAACATTAGGGGCACCTGGGTGGCTCAGTCAGTTGACTGTCCAACTTTTGGTTTCAGCTCAGGTCCATGATGTCCTGGATTGTGAGTTCGAGCCCTGTATTGGGCCCTGTGCTGACAGGAACCCAGAACCTGCTTGGAATCCTCTCTCTCTGCCCCTACCCTATTCACTTGTGCTTGATTGCTCTTTCTCTATCAAAACAAACAAACAAAAACCCTGAAAATAAATCTCCTTTTAATTAGCAGGTGCTTCTAAGGAAGGAGGTGCTGGAGCAGTTGATGAAGATGATTTTATAAAAGCTTTCACGGATGTCCCTTCTGTTCAGGTAAGGACACCAGTAAAGTAGCACTTCCTGTGACTACTGCTCATGTGCCTGTTCATGGGATTATTTCTGTTGCTTTTTTAAAGTTCTTTTTTTCCTTTAAGTGACTATGTAAGTAAAAGACTTGGTTTATGATTACCGAGCTGTAATTTGTTTGGTGCGGTTAGATTTTCAAGTGATTTTTCACTGAGACTAAAATAGAATCCATATCCAATCATTGCATTGCATCGCAGTGTTCAACCACATCCACTTTTTTTTAAAGCTGTTTGTGATACATTGTTCTTCCTTTTTTTGACTCATTCTGTTTCGTTTTGTTTTTACACTCTTACCTTTTTGTCTGCTTCATCTCTGTCTCCTTTGCAGGCATACCATTCTCTACCCGGCTGTTGAATATTGGGATTTCTTAGGGGTCAGTAGTAGGCCCTCTTCTTTCCACTTTCTTACTGCCTCCCTTCCTTCACACCCCTGGCTTCAGCTCCTGCACAGGTTTTTATCTCTTTTGAGCCAGAATAATTCCTCCACTGATTGTTTTTATCTGACGTGTCCCTGTGGCGTCTCAGACTCAGCCTGTCTGAAACGGGACTCCTGATCTTCCCCTTACAGACCTACGCTTCCAGTGTTCTGTGTATGGGAACCCTTACTTAATCCAGTACAAAAGTCAGGAGTCCAGGAATCCTGCACCGGGTTTCTCACTTAGTAATGTTCGGACTTTTTTTTGCCTGTATTATCTCCTAAAAGAACGTTGAAAAGTTGTGTACCCTCTCACTGAAATACATTTGTGAGTTGACCCTACTTCCCTTGTTGGGGGAGAGGAAGCCTGACATTGAATTCCAGAGCAGTGCCCCCCATGTAGGAAGGTCGAGGACAGCTGAAGGCCCTGCCTTTCCTCTGTACTGGCAGAAGGACTGCCATGAGGGGAACTGGGAGGCGAGAGCGCTGCTCAGAACCTCAGCGTCTGGGCTCCCTCCTACCTCACCTTGTCTCGTGCCCTGCTCTCCTCTGTACGCTTGTTTTTGGGGGGTTTACTTCAAACAGAGGGAGAAATTAATGGCTGTTGAAAGACTCTTTTGATGAAGGTATTTCCTTCATATTACTCGATGATATCACCAGGACCCCTTTTCTTTCCATCTCTCACTTCTGGATTCCTCCATTTTGTCTTCCCTCATGGTCAGCAACATGCGTGCAGCTGTTTGAGCCTCACGCCTTCACTGCCCTCTGCCTCTTTTCTGGTTGGTCCTGTAAAATCTGAGAGTCCTTCTGATTGAACCTGTTAACATCGCATGCCCCCTGACCTTTGTGATGTGGAAAAATATTGTGAACCTACTGACTTATGGTTGGGTCATTGGCTGGCCCCCTTTGCACTTTCTACTCCTGTGCTTTGGCCTTCTTTCACTCTCCCTCTGCTACAGAGCCTTTGCATGTTCGTTTGATTCTAGGGAAAGCTAATCCTACTTGACCTGAGGATGCTCGACTCATCCTTCAGCTCAGTTCAACCTTGACCCTCTTAACCAGGTCAACCCTCTGATTATATGAGGACAGACTCGTCGAACTGTCATTCCCTTTGGCAGTGCTCTTCTATTTGCAATTTTATGTAATTTGATAAATTTCTTTTTTCTCTCTGTAGTTAGATTATAAACTCCATAAGGCAAAGAGGTATTTTTTGCTCACCATGGTATCCTTCATGCCTAGCGTTTTGCATCCCTGTTATGTGAACATTTAAGTGGATGAAAGGATAATGGTGTTTGGCAAACGGTTGGTTCCTGAGGAAACAGCCTGTAACTCTCCTGGATGCAGTGAGGGGGAGCTAACCTAAACCATGCCCCTCTCCAACAGTGTATAATAAGGGTGGGTGCAGTAGATAAATACCTGAAGTCGTTTTGAGAAATTAGACTTGTTATTAATACTGAGGATATTTGCATCTCCTTTTTAAATAACAAAACATTTTAAGAATATAGCTGAAGTTACTCATGAGCAGAGAAATAGCATAAGGGTAACAGATAAGGAAGACAAATCAAAGCATTTTATTTTATTGTTTATAATGTTTTTCCATTAAAAATGCTAGTAGAAGGTGGCTAACCCATTAAAAAATGCTCAGCGTCACTCATCACCAGGGAAATACAAATCAAAACCACAGTGAGACACCACCTCACACCCGTCAGAATGGCTAACATGAACAGCTCAGGGAACAACAGATGTTGGCGAGGATGCGGAGAAAGAGGAACCCTTCTGCGCTGCTGGTGGGAATGCAAACTGGTGCAGCCACTCTGGAAAAGTCTGGAGGTTCCTCAGAAAGTTAAAAATAGAACAACCCTATGACCCAGCAATCACATTACTAGGCATATACCCAAGAGATACAGGTGGGCTGTTTCGAAAGGGTACATGCGCCCCAGTGTTTATGGCAGTGCTGTCGACAGTAGCCATAGACGGATGGATAAGGAAGACGAGGTTTATATATATATATAATGGAGGGTTACGCAGCAATCAAAAAGATGAAATCTTGCCATTTGCAACAACATAAATGGAATTAGAGTGTATGATGCTAAGCGAAATAAGTCAGAGAAAGACAAATATCATATGACTTCAACTCATATGTGGAATTTAAAATACAAAATAGATGAACATAAGGGAAGGGAAGCAAAAATAATATAAAAACAAGGAAGGGGACAAAACATAAGATACTCTTAAATACAGGGAACAAACTGAGGGGTGCTGGAGGGGTTATGGGTGGGAGATGGGCTACAGGGGTGAGGGGGGTTGGGGGGGGACACTTGTTGGGATGAGCACTGGGTGTTATACATAAGGGGTGAGTCACTCCTTAAACCTTTATTGCACTACATAACTAACTTGGATGTAAAATAAAAATAAATGAACAAAAACAAATAAGATGGGAACAGTAATACTGCCACTAAGTACTGCCGTAAAAATAAATTAGACAATGTCTTATTTTTTTAAAAACGGTACTAGAATGGGAACTAACTCTATTACTTAAAAGATGCTTAAAAGTAAGCATCGAGGCACAGTTTTGATATTGCTTATGGCAAGAAATATTAATGTTATAATTTTGTGTCTTTAAGATCTATTCTAGTCGAGAACTTGAAGAAACATTAAATAAAATCAGGGAAATATTGTCAGATGACAAACACGACTGGGATCAGCGTGCCAATGCAGTAAGTTTTATTTTTTATTTTCTTATCCCTTTCCCTTTTTTTTCCCACTGTTCCAAAACCATGGACATTAGGTAATATTACTACATAGTATTTGCTTACGAAGTAGAGAGTTGGTAGCTGACATTTCTTTCTGGAAAACTTCGAGATGATACGAATTCTCTTAGTTAGGGTTAGTTTTCATTGTGCTGATCAGTGGAGCCTGTCTCTCACATTTGTCTGTCTCTCCACATGTGCTACCTCTTTTAAAAAAATTTTTTTTTAAATTTATTTTTGAGAGAGAGGTAGTGCAAGCAGAGGAGGGGCAGAGAGAGAAGGAGACACAGAATCTGAAGCTGGCTCCAGGTTCCAACTGTCAACACAGAGCCTGATGTGGGGCTCGAACCCCTGAAGTGCGATACCATGACCTGAGCTGAGGTCAGACGCTTAACTGACTGAGCCGCCCAGGGCCCAGGAAAGTGTGAGCTTCACTGCTGTCCCAGGGCAGGGGCTCTGTGTGCTGCGGGGGACATAGTTGTTCCCCAGCAGTGCTCTCAGGAAGGGCTTCCGGTGAAGCAGGTCGCTTTGCCTGCGTGCTTGGTAGTTACATGGTAGTGATGGAAGTGGATGGCAGTACGTCTGTTTGGCTGTTTTTCTTTCTTTTCTCGCATACATCTCTCTGAATACGATAAATATTTTTCACCCAGGATTCGAAAAGGAAAAATTCTCATACCCTTGAGTTAATATTTTATTTAGGGGCGCCTGGGTGGCTCAGGCAGTTAAGCACTGGATGTCAGCTCACGTCATGATCTCACAGTTTGTGGGCTTGAGTCCCATGTCGGGCTCTGTGCCGACTGCTCAGAGCCTGGGGCCTGCTTCGGATTCTGTGTCTCCCTCTCTCTGCCCCTCCCCTACTTGTGTTTTCTTTCTCTCTCTCTCTCTCTCTCTCTCAAAAATAAATATTTTTTTAAAAAAAGATTATTTTACTTGAGGGGGGTACCTTGGTGGCCAGTTAGTGAAGCTTCCAATTCTTGATTTCACCTTGAGTCATGTTCTCGTGATTCGTGGGTTCAAACCCTGCATCAGGCTCTGTGCTGACAGTATGGAACCTCCTTGGGAGTCAGTCTCTCTCTGTCTCTCTCTCTCCCTCTCCCCCTCTCCCTGTCCCTCCCTCTCACTCTGCCCCTTCCCCAGTTGCATGCATTCTCTCTCTCAAAATAACTTAATTTAAAAAAAATATTTAGCCTAAATCCCTTGAGAAAATATTTGATAAATATTTTAAAAATAATTTCTACATTGACAAAGGCCTGTATATGTTAAAAATTGTAAATTTGTCAAATTTACATGTGAGATCCCAGATAAGTGTCTCAGTGTCCTCAAAAAGCCAGAGAAAGGGTTCTGTTTGAAGTCTTCCACTCGGGGAGCTGCCTGTTCTCCGTCTCCACTTTGATTAAGAAATCACATATGGCCTTTTGAAAATTGGCCTTTATGACCCTACGAATAAAAGAATTTATGGTTCTCTTTAATAGGAAGTTTACATATTTTAAGGTTTTAAAGAATTTTAACAGGAAGTATGTTCCATATTTGTAAAGACCTGTGCTCAGTCTGAGGTTAGTAGGAGAGAGGAGGACCTCTGTCACAGGCCATCTGTGGAGATGCCCCACACGTTAGCTGCTGTTGATAGAAAACACAGACTTGGTGCTTAAGAGCTTCTTGTTGGGGCACCTGGCTGGCTTAGTCAGCAAAGCATACAACTCTTCATCCTTGGGGTCCGGAGCCCAAGGAGTTGTGAGTTCAAGCCCCGCTTTGGGTGAGATTACTTTTTTAAAAATGAGTTTCTTCTTTTACTTTGAAACAACACTTTTAGAAACATATAGGTGGTCTTTTAATTTTTTTAATTAGAAAAATAGCCAAATCGTGGAAAGAGCCTAAATATCCATCACCTGATGAGTGGATCAAGAAGATGTGGTATATATACACAATGGAATATTACATGGCAATGAGGAAGAATGAAATCTGGCCATTTGTAGGAAAGTGGATGGACCTTGAGGGTGTCATGCTAAGCGAAATAAGTCAGGCAGAGAAGGACAGATACCATATGTTTGCACTCATAGGTCTAACAGGAGAAACCTAAAGAGGACCATGGGGAGAGGAAGGGGGAAAGAGAGCTGGGGAGAGTGAGAGACACAAATCATGAGAGACTACTGAATGTGAAAATGAACCAAGGGTTGAAGGGGGAGGGGCAGGGAGTGATGGTCATGGAGGGGGGCACTTGTGGGGAGAAGCACTGGGTGTTATATGGAAACCAATTTGACAATAAACTATTATAAATTTAAATAAATAAATAAAGATGTAAATGGGGGAAAAAAGAAAAATGACAGGTTCATTTTAATAAGTGAAACAGTACAGAAGGCTTATAAGGAAAAAGTTAATAGTTTACTTCCTATTCAAAAAACAAATGTTTCTTTTTGGAGTATATCCTCTTCTCTGTGTATATATAATAAGATAAACAGAGATTTCCCCCACACACACTCCTTTTATAAAAATAAATTGAGATCATACTAGATGCTTCACTTAATAACTTATTTTCATTCACTTTCTTTCATAAATCATGCCCATTCAGTACATTTGCTATAATAGTTGCTCAGATGTTTATTGAATGCAGATCAGTATGTACAAATATTCCTTAGTTAAAAGATACCGTGCAATAAGAGCATCTGTTTTCTTTCTCATACTGGATACTGTTAAGTCTTTAATTTTTGCTGCTCTGATGGAGAAAAATGATGTGTCTTTATTGTAATTAGCATTTGCTTCTCTGTAGTAAGGGTGAGCACATTTTCATGTATTTATTTGGCTCAATTTAATATTGGGTTATTTGTCTTTTTCTCACTTTATTGTCATTCTTTGTATATTGTACTCCTATGTGACAAGTAGTTTTTTCCTACCATATTGAGATTTGTTTTGTTTTTAGTTAATCTTGTTTAGGTGTGTTCTGATTTCTTTTCTACCTATGATAGTTTCCCTTCCTTATATGCTTTAAGATGATGTAACTATTCTTTCAGATTTTTTTCATACTGTTATAGTATCTTTTTATGTTTTTCTTTGTTTATCCATCTGATTTAGTGTGGTTTTTTTTTTTTAATGTTTTTATTTTATTTTTAGAGACAGAGCATGAACAGGGGAGGGCCAGAGAGAGAGGGAGACACAGAATCTGAAGCAGGCTCCAGGCTCTGAGCTGTCAGCACAGAGCCCATTGCGGGGCTTGAGCTCATGAACCGTGAGATCATGACCTGAGCCGAAGTCAGACGCTCATCCAACTGAGCCACCCAGGTGCCCCCCATCTGATTTAGTTTTAAAGTTCTCTTAAAATTTTAGAGAACCTCAGAGTTTGATATGAAATTATACATGAAAATAGATATGATAGGTAAACTTTTAACTTCTTAGTGCGTGTGAGCACAGATGTGCACTTGTGGGTATCATTTGATTATGTAATTTTATTAGGTATGTCTGGTGTTCACATTTGTCAGTCCTATATTAAAAAGTCATGCTAAAAGATAGAAATAGGGAGAAAGAGCTGTTTATTTCACAAAGTAAGTGTGATCATTTTAAAGTATGGACCTGGCACGGTCGTTGGTCCATTTGATTCTGCACTTCTGCTTGTAGGTGAATACAGGTTCCAAATTTGGCCCTTTTAAAATTAGTCTCCTTGGTAGATAGTGGGAACGTTTGCCCATATTGAATGTACTTAATGCCACTGAGTTGTATATATGCTTTAAAATGTTTAATTTTATGTTAATGTGTATTTTACACAATAACAAGACTCTTTTATGTCAATAATGAAAGTTCTCTTTACTTTAGCTTAAGAAAATTCGATCATTGCTTGTTGCTGGGGCTGCACAATATGACTGCTTTTTCCAGCATTTACGCTTGTTGGACGGAGCGCTTAAACTTTCAGCGAAGGATCTTAGATCCCAGGTGGTGAGAGAAGCCTGCATCACTGTAGCGTAAGTGTGTTCTCTCTGGACTGGTCCTTCGTAGGAGTAAATTTACTAAGTGATTCAGTGCTCATTAAGTAAATCAGTAGCAGGATAACCCAAAAACAGCATGTATGTATATCCAGAAGTAATTTTTATTATAAAGAAGGATTCAGTTTGTGTGATTTCTTTCTGTTTTAATCTTTCTTAACAAAAACGTTAAAATGTGCTTTTATGTCTAAAGCCCACTGGTTCCTTTTTGGTCACTAAGTATGTAAGAAGAAAATGAATGCGTCTGAGAACTGTTTCGTTTTTACTGATTTGGATATTAAGCTTTCTAGTTCTGAAACTTTAACAGTTATGCTGGCATTGTAACATGTGCCATGAACTCACCAATATCTAAGTTTTTCCAAAATTCTAGTATGGTACAACACTTCAGTTTCTTCTGCCTCTACTTCTGATCTGAGTACTGTGGTTATATAAACATTCCTTTGAAGATAGAGAACAGAAAGATGCCTACTCTAAATATTCCTACTCAGAATTATATCAGATGTCCTGGTCAGAACAGTGGGGGAAATAGCCCAGAAAATAAAAACTGTGAGGATTGCTAAAAAAGGAAGAAAACTGACATTATTAGTAGATGATATAATTATCCATGCAGAAAATGACAAGCATATATAGGTAAATTATTATAATTGACTTTAGCAAGATGCTAGGTACAAGTCAATATGCAAAATAACAATATCTCTTAAAGGCAATAATAAAAAAGGAAAAACAGAAATCTACAAAATATAATCTTGAAAAATTCTCCATGATGAGAATTCTGCTTTAGCTAATGATGCAACAACTTGGTACAGAACCAGTGCTCCTGCAGAAAAGTGGATAAAATATGCAGAACAGCTATTTTTTACATAGTGGACAGTGGACAGAGCAGGTCTGTGATTCTCGAAAGAAACAAATCAGTTGAGCAGTATAATCACAGTTTTGACTAAAAGACACTTTCTGGACCATGGAGAAGGAAGAAGGAACCCAGACAGAGAAAGACCGTTTCATTGAGTTGAAGAAGAAACAGAGATTGGAGTTTTGGAAGGCTGAAATGGTTACAATTTGCAGTGCAGAACCCAGGAGAGTAGTGAAAGAAACTGAAAAAGAGCTTTAGAGATCGTGCTGCGTAAGGTATCCCACGAGTCTAGCTGAATACTAATCTGCGCACGTGAAAGGTGCAGCTCCCTGAGGATGGGAGAGAGGTGCGGCTGGAACCCAGAAGGTAAACAGCAGTTCCCAGAGCGCCTGTGGGCGGGCTGGGAGGGACTCACGTTCTGAAGAGTCCATGCAGAAACCTGGTTGAACTCCCAGGGCATTCATAGAAGTCCCAGAAAGGCCATTGTATAGAAATAGTACTAAACTAGTGCTAAAATAAGGCTCTTTCCAATAAACTGATAAAGATCGAGCTGATTCCCAAGTACATCACCTGCCTGCCAAAACAGAACTCAACTTTTTAAAGGAAGACCACACTGTCCGATTGCTTGCTTCTCATTTGAGGTTCCTCTTTGCCCACAGTTCCTCTTTGCCCACAAGTTTAGACATTGGAAAACTGAAAGTATAACTGAACGCTAGTAAATAAGCCTGAGTCTGAGTTCCTCTTTGAATCAAGAGCCTGAATTTTTGGAGCTAACTGTATCCCAATGGTGTATTTTAAATAAGACCTATAGAGAGGAACCAGTACTGCGAGCATTGTCAGAACTGTGATTACAGCATCCTTCCTAAGTCTTTTAACTAAATCATGCAATTAAAGACTGAATTTCGTTGTTTAACTATAAAATTGGAAAGAGAAGACAGGCGTCCTTAGGGTCACCCAGCTAACTAGCATGTAGTAGAGGTGTATTTTCAGTCAAAAACTCTGAAACCCCACACCAAAGATGTGAGGGAGGATTGCTGACCCGGATAGAGGTAGTGCCGTTAATAGAAGTAGTGGCTGGCTTGAAGGGGAGGGATTTGGGTAAGATTTTGAACTTGTTTGTAAAATATGTTGAATTTAAGATTGATATCAGGGTATCAGAATAGAAATACCTGGTGGATAAAGACCAATAAAAGCCAGGGCAATCAGGGCTGAATGTTTTTACCTATCAGGATAATGGTTAAATTCTGAGATCAGATGGCTTCTCTTTGCCATTGTAAAGAGATGGTAAAATGCCATGTTTCAGCTTTGGACTGGACAATTAAAGAGGGGGAAAGAAGGAAATGAGTAATATTTGCACTTCCCTTTCTCTCTTGTTTTTCTGCTGCTAGAACTGGTTAAAATAAAAATAGCTTAAATAAAAATTAACTTAAATAAAAATTAAAGTTAATTCAATGCGAATAGTTTTAAAGTGTCTGATCCTACCTACACTTCCCATTAACTTAAAAACAACAAACATTCTTTGGTCTTCCTTTGTAGACATCTTTCAACAGTTTTGGGAAACAAGTTTGATCATGGCGCTGAAGCCATTGTACCTACACTTTTTAACCTCGTCCCCAATAGTGCAAAAGTCATGGCAACTTCTGGATGCGCGGCTATCAGATTCATCATTCGGGTAGGTTCTTTCTCCCTGTCTCTTCCCCTCTCTCTTCTTTTCAATATACTTTAAATAAGTCATTGGTATTTGTATTTATTTACTTATTTATGAAATAAAAGGAATGCATGCTTATTGCAGTATTATAGAACATTTAAATAATAAAAAAGATTACGAGGTAAATATGCTTGCACGCAGAATGTGATACACACGTGCGTATACACTTGTGTGTACGCGTAATTATGTTACAGGTAGTGATGGGCAAATGTAAAACAGTAAAAATGCTATAGGCCGCGCTATGATAGGCAAATTCTAAATATTTCTCATCCCCAGTAACTTGAAGGTGCCCCCCAAAAAGTTAAAAAAATAGGTGTCCCTGTGTTTCTATAATTAATCACTCTAACCATTCAATGTATGCTTTTCCAAACTTCTGTTCTATGCCTACACAAGCAGTATTTATTACAAAATATAAACATAAAATTTATATGTTACATATACATAAATAAGACTTTTTAACTTGTTTTCTCAGCTTCATGTACGTGGGCACCTTCCCTTGTCTTTACGTCTAATTTTTCTTCATGTCTACATTGGTTCTCTGTTAAAAGGCTTGACATTAAGTCATCCCCACCATTCTTCTCCCTGAAGTTTATGGGGTCCTTTTTCTCTGTCCTTTACCAACACTGCATATTATTTATCCGTCTCTTCAAGGTCTTAGAGTTTAATACATGGGATATTATTTCATATTCTGTACTTTGCATTTCTTAGATTATTAGAGACATTAGGTATTTTTTTCCTTTACAATTCTTCTATCGATTGCCAGTTTATACTCTTGATACAGTTTTTCCTCCTGATTTCTAAGATCTTTTTATACATCATAAGTATATTGATTCTGTGTTATATATGTTTCAGGTACTATTTTCTATCGGTATGCCAGTTCTTCAAATATTTGAAACTATTGTTTGTTATATAGAGAATTTTTAAAGTTATATGATTAAGACAATGCTCCTTTTGTGGGTTTTGTTATAGTTACAATGACCTTCCTTATTTCACAATTATAAAAATATTCACTTATTTAACATTTTCATAATTTTATGTTTAACTGGATTTTGTTTCTATGTGAAGTATAGATATCTAACATAATTTTCCCCCCAAATCAAGATCAGTTGACTCAATGGCGTGTATAATTCAGTCTTTTTTTGCAATGGCAGTATTTTCATGTAGTGAATTTCCATAAAGTATATGGGTTTGTTTCCTGAGCCCTTAACTCAGTCTCTTTGATCAGTTTATTCTTTCCTATTAAAGCAATGAAATTTCTAATACTGCGGCACCAAAAGGTTTTTTTTGGCTCTTTAAATCAAATGGCTCTTTAAAAAGCTATGAATTTATCTATGAAATGGTCCTTTCTTTCTGTTTAATATTTTTTTAAGGTTCTCTAAATCCAAAAAAATAGTAGAAATTATTGAGGTCTTTGTTTTGTCTTGAGTTTAATGGGAGTACTTTAAACATGATGTTTGGTGCAGATTTCTCTGGATACTCTGTTTTAGGTTATGGGAATTTACTTCTATTCGTATTTTGTTAAATTTTGATCAGGAATAGATGTGAAATCTTATCAGCTATCTATTTAATATTTTTAGAAATGGTTCTCTTTTTAGTTATCCATTGTACATTCATGAACTGAATTCTGCTTGGCCATTGTACATTATGATATTGCTAGATTCATTTGGCTAATACTTAAGATTCTGGCATTCATTTTAATATATGAGTCTTTTTAGAATTTCCTGTGCTTATTTTATATATTTCATTATTACATTATTCTGTTGTTAGGGATTGCTGACCTTGGAAGTTCTATAATAACTTGTCAAATGTTTTAGACCCTGGACACTTTTGCATTTCATTTTGAACTGTTGGTTATTTGTATTTTCTTAGAATATTCTTTTCATGTAGAGTTTGAGAATCTTTAGCATTAGGTGGCATACTGTCTTCTCTTAAGCTAAACAGTTAGTGCCTCTGCGTAGTACTGTGGTTCTGTTACTGGTTTTCTTGTTACAATCCTGTGTTTTCTGTTTTTACCTTGCCAGAGGCATTGTTTGTTTCCTTTATAGGCTTCAAGTTTTAGTTTTGTTGGTTCCAGTGATGTTCTTCATTTTTTTCTAAGTTTCTTAATTCCTTTCTTTGACTTGCTTTGACTCCTTTTTTTCCCCCTAGATCTTTGTAGTATGTCCTTAGATGATTTGTTACAGTTTTTGTTATGTAATATTATAAAGCTGTAGATTTTCTTGTGATTTCGGCAGCATCCCAATCATTTTGATTTACCACATTCCCTTTATATTTATCACCTGTAATTTTCCTTTTAACATCCTCTTTGAGTTCCTATGATATTTGTGTGTTCAAATGGTTCTTTTGTTGCTCTTATCCTTAGTTTATTATTTCATTACATTCTGATTAGAGAATTTAATTACACAGTTTCTTCTTCCGTGGATGCCTTGAATTTTGTGTCTCAGTACATCTTAAATTTATATAGGTTGTCTTTTAGTGGTTGCGAACTATGTACTTTGTTCATCTCTAAATCCAACTTGATATGTTCTATTATTCCAATTCTTCATGGTCTCATGTTTTTAAAAGGTACTTTATCTAGCAAATTCTGATTCTAGTCTTTATCAAATTCAGTTTCCTATCAGTTCTTGCTTTATTTTATGCATGGTCAAATTTTTTACTATTACCATTTTGAAATAGCATTTCTTCCTATAATTTCTCTTTTCTGTTTATTGTGCTGTATCTTACCTGTATATTTTCTTAGAAGTTCCTCATTCTTTATCAGTGTCAAGAATAGAACCTGTTTTACTTCCCCCACCTTTTAAAAAGTTTACGTTTTATCTAATTCCTGCTATTTCCCCCTTAACCATTAAATTGAACAAAAAGATTTTCATTTTCAGCAATTGAAAATTGTAGACTTTACTTCTTTCATTCCTGACCATTGCTTATTAGTCAATGCTTACTAACCAGTTTTTTAATTGGTTCTGAGTAATTTCTGTTTGGTTTAATGTGTTCTCAATTTTCATTTGTATTTATCTTTGCGTATCTTAAAATGCCCTTTCTTTGCCCTTACAGAACTAAAACGTTGCACTTTAGGTTCATATTCCTTTTTCCTCCAAATTATTTACTTTTCATTCAGAATTATTTTAACTTTTTATTGTGTCTCTAAGAAGTAAGATACCATTTGTTTCTTTTCCAGAAAAACAAAAATAAAAACTTGAGGAAGCTTTACAGGTGTTAGGAGTTTTCCAACAGCAGGGCCTTCTAACTTCATTAGTGCTTTCCTTCCACAGTCTAACAGTTTCTGATGAGGATGAATTTTCCTTAAGCTATGTTAATTTTTATGGCTCATTTACTTATTGTTTCTGTTTTCTTTGCCAGGCTTTTGCTTTTTTTTTTCTTTCTGTTACTCTTGTCATACACTTTTGGAACTTCTAGTATCATTTATAATTACTTGGATAATTTTTTTGGTTTTGCCTGACAGGTATATGTTCTCAAGAAAAATTCCTTTAAATTCTACTTATGTGACAATACCCATGCTGCCGTTCTGAGGCCTTACGCATCATACATTGCTTTCAAATTTCTCATTTTTCATAAGCTTGTTTAATGTTATTGATACACTATCGTGTCCTCTCACTGAAAATACAAATCAGGTGGTTTTGTCGTTTTATGTTATTTCCTGTTTTCTGTATTTTGTTTGTCTCCCAGAAGACTCCTTCCTTAGAGAGCTCCCTTTGATTTCTAATTCTTTTTTTAATTCTAAAGAATTGGATTTAATTCTAAAGAATTGGATGCTTCATCTGTAATTGTCATGTGCACTTTTTACTTTGCTTTGGCACAGCTCTCCCGGAATCCGATTTAGCAAGAGTCAGGTCAGCGTGTGTCCCCACACGGGCCGCTGTGCCGAGTGTGGTAATCCGCAGTGGGGTTTGGGGGAGGGTATGAGCGGGAAGGAGGACGGTGGGTGAGGCCCGCGTAGAAGGTGGGGGCCGGGGTGTCCTCCGCTGAAACTCTGCAGCAGCTCCTCGGGGGGGCGCTCGGGAGTGAGTGCGCAGGGCCCTCTGCTGAGTGGAAGTTCAGAAACGCACACGTCGGCACTCTCGTACGCAATTCTGTACGTAATTCTCAGCAGAACAACCGCAGGTCCACGGGTGGTTTCCCTCTGTAGTCGCTGAACCAAGTTTGCTTTTATTTTGGCGGAGTCCGCGCTGGCGGACGCACGCGTGCAGCACGCCCTTCCGTGACGTACTCGGTCCTCCGATCCCAGAAGGCTTCTGACAGAAAGTCTTCGGCGGCGGTGGAGAGCCGCGCTCCCCAGGGCTTGCCCCTTCCCATTGTGGCCCACATCCAACAGCTGATCGATGTGGACGTTAAAGTCTGGGCCATTTTGAGCCAATGCGAGACTCCTCTGAGGGGCCGTTGTAACCCCAGAGCGCCCTCATGGCTGTTAGCGCAGATCTCGCGTGGCTGAATCCCAGACCGACTCCTTGCTCTGCCTGCTCCCGCCGCCTCCGCCCCTCCCACAAGTGTTCATCCCAAGGGCGTCTCGTCTCGTACTATCCTGGATGCCGGACTTCATCGCAGAGCCTGTGTTCTGGGTAGCCTGGCCTGTACCATTAGCTCAGGAGAAAAAATAGGGTATTTGAAGCATCAGGCGTGTTTGCTTAGATTACTATTTTATCCTTCTGTCTATTGTGTACTTTTGAGTGTTAACTAGAGTGTAAAATTACTAATAGAAAGCAGAGTATTATATCGTTGAACTTCACCTGAATTCCAGACAGCTGTGGTCCAGCCACAGTGAGACCTCCATTTAAATCGCCATTTCCAAGTGCACTCCCAGCAGTTACGTGCTTTGATGACCTCCTAGCTCTCATCCTCCGCCAGCAGCGGCTGTGGCACTCGAGAGTTTGACCAGCACGCCCAGCCCTTCTGGTGCTCCCTCCCCAAAGGAGGACCTGCAGATTAACTAGCTAACTAGCGTGTAGTAGAGGTGTATTTTCAGTCAAAAATGCGCCGACCTACAGATTAACTGCTCTTACGGACTGTTACAGCCACACCTGTCCTCCTGAAACCGTGCATCATTACTGTCACTTTAACTGGGGAAAACTGTTTGACAGGTTTGATTTCTTTCCAAATCTCATTTTATGGTCTTTTGGTTCTGCTCTAATATATCTAAATACTTGGTTGTAAGGCAAATAGAAGAAGGGATTGTATGAAGTGGACAATATTTTTCAACCTTTTTTAAAACATCTCTTTCAGCATACTCATGTACCCAGACTTATACCTTTAATAACAAGCAATTGCACATCAAAATCAGTTCCTGTAAGGAGGTAAGTTTTGAGAAAAAACAAATTTAGCATAGCTTTAATATTATGTTTAATTCTTAATTCTGGTGCAAAATTTAGTTGTCAGAAATATCTTGCCTTCTAGAAACCTAGTAAATTTTTTTTTATCTTATGTCCTACAAGGAAAAAGAAATGAAATGACCATTATAACTACCTGAATATTTCAGTTTTCTCTATTAAACTTTGGTGTCTTTGGGCTGCTCTTGCCCGCTTTTCAGAGAGAGTGGAGTCTGGAGTCAGGCCTCTGCTAGAGTCCTACAACTGCCACCTGACTGTCCCGCCGTGGGCAGTTTAAACTGCTCTGGGCGTCAGTGTCCGCAGATGTTAGTACTGCTGGTGATACTGACTCCATGCAGTTTGAGGAGTCAGTGCGGTAGATGCACAAGAGTAGAATCCATTTATAGTATAGGGGACAGAATAAACAGCCCTATCAGGTCAGCCTGTCAGCCTTTCTCTGTCTCCTTATGATTTTTGCTGTTTTTAATACCATCGTGATTACCATCAATACTAAGGATGACAAAAACAAGACTTGTGCATTTGATGTTTAAGAAAATTATGAAGAATCAGGGGCACCTGGCTGGTTTAGTCGGAAGAGCACATGACTCTTGGTCTCAGGGCGTGAGTTCGAGCCCCATGTTGAGTATAGAGATTACTTATTTACTTAATTTACATAAAGAAATAAATACATAAATATATACATACTACCCAAAAAATTGAAGAATCCTACTACATGATTTTACTTACGTGTGGAGCCTAAAAACAAAACTAATGAACAAACACTCAGAAAACTAATGGTTGCCAAAGGGGAGGGGGATGGGCAAAATAGGTTGAAGGGGATTAAGAGGTAACAACCTGAAGTATAAGTAAGTCACAGGGATGTAAAGCACAACGTAGAGAATATAATTACACTATTGCTTACCTTTGTATGGTGAAAGGTCGTAACTCTTGTGAGCATTTTGTAACGTCAGGTTGTATACCTAGAACTAATCTAATACTGTATGTCAACTACAGTTAAAAATAAACTTTAGACATAATATTAAAAATCAAGATATTTTAAGTACCACGTTTTATATGCTAATATGATGCATGTACCCGTCTTTTTTGAATTCATCTTCTTTTCTTGATCTCAGTTTCTGAACTGCTTTAAAATTATGATGGTTTGATTTATTTTATTCAAAAACCATCTCAAACAGTCTTAGAAAGACAGCAGACATAAGAAAAGCAAACTACCTTTTTATACTTGCAGTGAAAGATGTTTGGTTCAAGATGATTTAAACTGTAGTCCTATCTGATCATGCTTTGATATTACTTCTGTTGCTATATGCTTATGAAGTCTGTTCTCACTCATTTGGTCACTATTGCTTGAGGAACAAAACAAAGAAAATCGTGAAGAATCTCTTGTTTTACTTGGTACATGTGTGTAGTTAAGCACTCTGACCACTGGGAAGAAGCTGAAAGAGTTATCATTGCCTTTAGTGGCTCAGAGTTTGGGCGACAGTTGTTCCGTCGCTTATGTCCAGGGTCAGCAAATGAGAGGTCACTGGTCCAATCTGGCCAACAGGCTTAGTCATGTGCAGTCTTTCATTTTTGAAGGGTGGTTATAAAGGAAGAAAGAAGAAAAATACGAGTTAGAGACTGCATGTGGTTCGTAAAGCCTAAAATATTTACTGCCTGGCCCTTTACAGAAAAGGTTTGCCAGTCTCTGTTTTACATTGAGGAGGTGGTAACTAGAGAAATAGGAATGTGACAGAGAAGAGAGAGTCAGGAAGTGCATCAAGAATTGTCTTGAGTGGTGTCTGGATGGTTCAGTCATTTAGGTTAACCGTCCAGCTGTGGCTCAGGTCACCATCTTGCAGTTAGTGGGTTCGAGCCCTGTCTCGGGCTCTGTGCGGACAGCTCAAAAGCATGGAGGCTGCTTCAGATTCTGTGTCTCCCTCTCTCTCTGCCCCCACCCCCTGCTCGCTTGTGTGCTCTCTCTCTCTCTTTAAAAATAAACATCAAAAAAATATATATAATAAAAAATAGGCTGAAAAATGGGAAGCAAGTGCAAAACTGCTGGGGCCCCCGAGTGAAAGTGACCTAATCGGAGCTGTGAAGCTGCCGAGTGCTGCAGAGCCGCCGGACGGGCTGTGGGGGCCGAGCACGTGACGCACGCACAGGCGCACTAGGAAAGGAGGCTTGGTGCGTGGTGTGCGGAGGGGCAGTGGACAGGCACAGGTTAGAGTCAGAGTACACATGGGCTTTGAATGACTCCAGAGAGAAATTTTGACATTGCTTCATACTTGGATAGTTTCTGGTGAGGGCGTAATGTCATCCACCTTAGTTTTTATTTCAGCCATGATGAAAAGGGACGATGAGGGGGCGCCTGGATGGCTTGGTCTGTTAAGCGTACAACTCTTGATTTCAGCTCAGATCGTGATCTCACGGTTCGCGAGTCCAAGCCCCACATCGGGCTCCATGCAGTCAGTATGGAGCCTGCTCGGGATTTCTCTCTCTCTCTCTCTTATTCTTGCTCTCTCTCTTGTCCTTCCCTGCTCATACTCTCTCTCTTTTTCAAAATAAATAACCTTTAGGGGGGAAAATGGTGGGGGGGGGGGACAGTGAGAAACATTGGTTTTTAATCAAGTAGGAAATCTTGTAGCTCATACAAGAGGGGCAGGGTCTGAAGTAAGCTGCATTGATGATAACTGATTAAATATTTTATTCAGTAAGTAAATTCAAGGGATTTGGGGTGTAGAAATGGGAACTTGATCATTGGATATGGATGAGGATGCGCTATCAGGTGCTTCAGACTGGGAGTTCTGGAGCTAGTATGCCAGGGTGAGGGCCTGTCACCTTGGGCAAGTTAACTTAACATTTTCTAAACTATACAGTAATGGATTTGAGGGGGTAAGAATGGATCTGTTCTTTTGTATGTAGTGTCTGAGTTGACAGGCTCTGCTTGTGTAGAGATAGAGATGTCCATGAACTGGTTGAAATTTTGACTTAACAGCTGGGTAAACGAGCCTGTGCTGGAGGTGAAGGAGCAAATGCCAGAGGCATAGCTGGTAGTCAGAGCTAAGGGCCCCAATGACCCAGCTGAGGTGCTTCAAGTAGAGGCTATGAAACAGAAGTGGTGAGCACTTACGTAAGGGAAGGTGAAGCAAAAGTGTTAATAAAAGAAGAAAAATCGGGGAGAACTGTGTCAGCAGATGCCAAGAAAGAAGAGAAACTCAAGAGTGAGACAGTTGAAGGAGTCGTGAACTAGAGGGTGTAGGAGCAACTGGGCAAATGCCTGATTAGAAATTAGGTGCATGTATATTTAAGAAAACAAATGCAGAGACGGAGATTCATTCCATCTTTCTTGGTCACTTTTATAGGTCTTCAATTTCTAGTGCATAGTAGGTGTTTCATAAGTATTTCTTTAAATGAAATATTAAATTTTATATTTCAAAGACATTTTAAGTTAAAATCATGGGGAACCCTGAATGGTTTTTTGAAGTGGTTAGCACAGGAGTAGTTGAAGCCTTAAAGTAGGTTAAGTATTTGACAGTTACAATAACTAAACTAAAAGCATGAGGTGCCTGAGTGGCTCGGTTATTAAGTGTCCGACTCTTGATTTCGGCTCAAGTCTTGATTTCATGGATCATGGGGTCGAGCCCTGGATAGGGCTCTGCCCTGACAGCATGTAGTCTGCTTGGGATTCTCCCCCCTCTCTCTGCTCTTTCCCCACTTGTGTTTTTTCTCTCTCTCTCAGAATAAATAAATAAAGCTTAAAAAATAAAGATAACCTAAAAATATCTTATACTTTAATTCAGAGAACAAAGTGAAGTAGAAGAAAGTGTTAATTAACAATTAGTTTTAAAGAAATGTAACTTAATACAGTGTTCTAACATTTAGTTATAATTAACTTATTTTTCAGGCGTTCATTTGAATTTTTAGATTTATTGTTACAAGAGTGGCAGACTCATTCGTTGGAGAGGTATGTATTGACTCTTGACTTTTCCTCCTGCTTCCCTCTGCTTCCCATTATCACCAGTTCTTTAGAAGTTGATGGGATTGGTTTTGCATTATTTCTCCTTCTGCTTAAAAGCTATTTATACTGGTTTTTTTTAAAAGCTGTAATGTGGTTTGCTTCCTCTTTACTTGTGGGGCGCATGAGGATCTCTTAAGTAGAATGGGTTAAATAAGATACTGCAGGTTAAATTGGACAGAAATTTCAAAACATATCTGCAGACAAATGACCTAGGTTTCCTGAGGTATAATTAATCAAGTAATGAATGATTTAAGATAGAAGGAAGGCACTTCTTTTCAGAGGGTAGAGATTTGAAGAAGAGAGGGATTCTTTGGAAAGCTTCTCCACACCAGCTGGCCAGTGTCATTGGTAAGACACATACTGGGTGGTGTCTAACGTAGCTCTAGACGAACAAGAGGAAAATGTAGGCGGTCAGCTGGCACGTTGGCCATATGCATGGTGTAATTTCAGGTCTGATGTTTGGAGTATACCTGCATTTGCATGGAATACATTGCTGGTTTTCCATTTTCATGGAAAATGGTAAAACATATTCATAACCCCCCCCCTTTTTTTTTTTTTTTAAGAATAAGAGTTTGTTTCATGTAGGCATGATATAATTCTAAATTTCCTTTAAGTGCTTTTGTGGCAGCTACTATTTAGTTTGGTCAGATCATCACTGATCATACTATTAACAAATTATTTTCTACATTTGTGGGTTAGTGAGGAGCCACACTGAAGGCTGTTTTTTTTTTTATTCATTAAGAATTTAAAATTTGAGTACTGTACATTTATACATTATTTGGACTCATTATAAAAATAGTTATTTCAAGTTTTTAATATTTGACTTGTCAGGAAGAAACCATATGTGAATGAACTATGTGGGATTATTAGATTATTAGAAACTCTTGTAATCTTAGATTATTTCACACTAATTAATCTTTTTATCTCCTCCACCCTTTGTGATTGATTTGTACCGTATAGGCGGTAAGTATGATTGTGGTGAAATACAGTTTTACTCATGAATCTAAAGGTGTTTGGGGCACCTGGTTGGCTGAATCGGTGGAGTGTGCGCCTCTTGATCTCAAGGTTGTGAGTTCGAGCCCTTTGTTGAGCGTAGGAATTACTTAAAAATAATAAAATCCTTAAAAAAATAATAAGATGTTTTGTTTTCATAGACATGCAGCTGTCTTGGTTGAAACTATTAAGAAGGGAATTCATGACGCTGATGCTGAAGCCAGAGTTGAGGCAAGAAAGTAAGTCTGTCATGTATTTTTGTCACATCCTAAACATACTTGGATCTTTTCTTTGAAAGGAATTATACTGGTAGAATGAAAAGATCAGAAGTGTCTCAAGTATTCTCCTAGATTAGCTCTTAAGTAAAATTGATGTAGATTTTTATCCATTAAACCTGAACTAGATATATGGGGCGCCTGGCTGACTTAGTTGGCAGAGCCTGTGACTCTGTATCTTATGGTTGTGAGTTCAAGTTCCATGTTGGGCCTAGAGATAATTTTGTTTAAGAATCGGTACTAGATGTCTAACAGTGGACCTCACGTCATTTACATCATCCTCTGTATTCCTATTCCATTATAACATCTTCACTTTCATTATGAATAAGACTATCATTTATGGAGACTGTACTAAGTGCCTGACATGGGGGAGCAGCTGGTACACATCACTCCCTCATCTTTGAAATGGCCTGCACAGGTGGCATCTCTGTAGACTGGCAGCAGAAGGGTGGCAATTTGGGGGTTTATTCACGGCCATGCAAACTGTAAGCATCGCTGCCACATTTTCACCTGAGATGTGCTTTTCTCAAAAGCCTGCGGTCTTTCCACCACAACTGGTTAGATTTATAAAGTATTCACTTGACATGTGGTGGGACTGTCAGTATGATGTCATCATCATTCTTCTTGAATATACACATTTTATGTAAAGCTAGTACTTTATATTCTTTTGTTGTTTCTTTGTTTTACAGGACATACATGGGTCTTAGAAACCACTTCCCTGGTGAGGCTGAAACCTTGTATAATTCACTAGAGCCATCTTACCAGAAGAGTCTTCAGACGTACTTAAAGAGTTCTGGCAGTGTAGCGTCTCTCCCACAATCAGACAGGTCCTCATCTAGCTCACAGGAAAGTCTCAAGTAAGGTCATGTAAATGTTAATCACTGACTTCTCTCTGCAGCTCTCTGTGGTTCCTTAAGTTAGATGGCTGAGCATCTGCTTGCTTTCCCTGCAAGCCTTGAACAAATGATTACTGAAATGTGTAGTTGACCTTTGAACAATGTGGGGGTTAGGGGCGCCAACACTCTGTGAAGTTGAAAAGCTGCATAGAACTTGACCCCACCCCCCCCCCGCCGCAACTTAACTAGTAATAACCTGTTGACTGGCAGTCTTAGCGAGAACACGTTTTGTATGTTGTATGTATGTTATATGCTGTAATCTTACAATAAAGTAAGGTAGAGGAAGAAATATTAGGAAAATCATAAGGAAGAGATGATACATTTTCAGTACTATACTATATTTATCCAAAAAAATCCGCCTATGAGTGGACCCACTCCGTTGCGATCTGTGTTGTTTGAGGTCAGCTATACTTACTCTTTTGGTCTGTTGTTTCAAGGGTTGGATTACATGTTAGTGTAACTTCTTTTGGGGCAAAGAGTTTAGTGATTCAAATTTTGTTTCTCTATTTTCAGGCCTGTGAAAGAGATTGGGAAGCACTCGTTTACATATATATTTTTTAAGACCCGCAAAATAGTTCGTACAGTCAGCAGCCCATTTCTAGGGCATTATAATGGGGGCATTGTAGCGGGGACTCTGAAGTCCTCTTCAGAACTCCTGCCACACCGTGTGACGAGTGAGCACACGCTGCTTTCCTTCCTTGTTTTTGCACAACCGATGTCTTTAGCAGATTCCTCAGGGGGTCAGATTCTCTAGTATATGACTCCCTTCTGTGTGATACCATTCTCCTCATTATATTGGCTTCCTCAAACCCTTACTGCCTTGGCATCTTAACCCTAATTTTCTCTAGCCCTGTGAGATTGCTGAAAACTTTTCTAAAGATGCTAAGGCAGCTGGTGGATTCTTTGCGGTGATCTGAGCTGTTTTGCTTTCCAGCCGTTAGTGTTCTCCTCCGCGGCGGCTCTTAGCCTCGCTTCCCTCGTCCCCGGCGGTAACGCTCAGCACTGCTGTAGGTGGTGTGGCCCCTACGAGGTGACGGCATGAATCGCCCATGGCCACGGCCGTTATGGCTGAGGTGAAAGAGGCTCCGGCCACGCTGAACTCCCTATGTGCTGGCGACAGCGCTACCTCTCTGTCCTTGTGAGGAAACCACCGTGCTTTACTGCGTCTGCCGCCACCGCTGCAGGGTCGCGGCGCTGGGGACACAGGGAACAGCGTGACAGTAGCTTGTCTCCGCGGAGCTTACAGTCTCTTCTTGCTCGTCACTCTATGTTTGCTTTGCAGCTGAGGGGCCACTGATACGTGGCAACAGGTTTCTGAGGGATTTATAAAAGGGAAATTTACACTAAATGAAAACAACTCTTCAGAAAACTCAGTATTTCATTGTTTTGAGAGGAGTGATGAATTATATCTTTTTACTAAAAGCATTTATTTTTACCTTGCAGTCGCCCTTTTTCTTCCAAATGGTCTACAGCAAACCCATCAACTGTGGCTGGAAGAGGTAAACTGTCTTTCCTTAAGCAAGAGTCTTAGCGTATTGTACTGGATAATCAAGTAAAGGCTACCTTATAAATAATGTTACTGTTTAAAGAATAATTTTCAGGGCATCTGGCGGCTCAGTCAGTTGAGCAGCCAACTCTTGATCTCGCCTCAGGTCATGATCTCAGGGTCCTGGGACCGAGCTCCACATCAGGCTCTGTGCTGACAGCAAGAAGCCTGCTTGGGATTCTCTCTCTCCCTCTCTCTCTGCCACCCTCCCCCCCCCACTCTCTCTCTCTCAAAATAAACATTAAAAAAAATTAATAGAATTATTTTCTCACCATGGCCCACCTCAGAACGGTTTAAAAGCTTCTGTTTTGTGACTGTTTAGCTTTTAGATTATTTTGTTGTGCTTTTAAAGTCTAACTTGTAAACTGTTAAACATTTTTAAACGCTTAGTATGACCCACAGTGAGAACATCATTTTACATAGTAAGCTACTGCCACCTGCACACATTGGGTACCACATACGGGCCCCGCACACGGTGTGTGCCGCGTAGCGTGTGCAGTGACATGTGTGCGACATGCACACACCACAGAGAACAGAGCGTGACCTGCGCTCCCTGAAGCACTGCTTACCCTTACTTGCGATGCACTCTTTTCTCTTTGGTTTCACTTCTTGAAAATGCTGGTCATGACCCACCCTGTTGATTTCATGGCCTATTCATGGATCATAAGTCACAGTTTATAAAACTCTTTATTTTTAAAACTGAAAACTAAAGACCAGAAATTTAATGGCTTAATTTGCAGTGCGTCAGAGGTAGAATTCGCATTACTTTCTGAATAACCATGTCCTGGAGTGGTTCTCCTTATATTTTTCTGATCGTGATAAAAACAACACAGTGCTTCCTTATCATGAATCAGCCATAGGCATCAGCCCTTCATCTACACAACAGCTGTATGAATTTCACTAAGTATAGGTGTTTCCCCTATTTTATGGAAGAGGAAAGTGAGCCAGAAAAATATTGAGAAAATTGTCCAAGAAGAGTTAGTTCTAACAGGATTGAAACGGAGGGACTCTGACCTTAAAATATTACAAAGTACTTTCTGGTGTCCATTTGTACGCTGCTTCCTTTTGACCTCATTATATTGTTATATGTTATATGTTATATGCTGTTGTCGTGGACTAGCTCATCATTGTTTCAGGTCCATGTCATTGCCATGCTGTTTGCAGCAGTTTAAACCATAGGTGTTAGAGAGCGGAGAGGGGTGACGGGCATGGAGGAGGGCACTTGTCGGGATGAGCACTGGGTGTTCTATGGAAACCAACTTGACAGTGAAATGTAATAAAAAACATAGATACGTAAATAACCAAGCCGCGCACGTCCCCTCTGCTCGGTTCCCCGCAGTGTCCGCCGGCAGCAGCAAAGCCAGCTCCCTTCCCGGAAGCCTGCAGCGCTCACGGAGCGACATCGACGTGAACGCTGCCGCGGGCGCCAAGGCGCACCACGCTGCCGGGCAGGCCGCGCCCGGTGGGCGCTTAGGCGCGGGGGCCCTGAACCCAGGTTCCTACGCCTCACTGGGTGAGTCAGCCAATCCCGGGGTGCTGTGCACGGCTTCCTCCCTGGCCTCAGCGACGGCGGGGTGACGGCAATCTCGAGATCACTTCTTTTTCGTTCTCGCTAGTTAAGGACAGTTGTATCTTTTAACGTGATTCTGTGCTCAGGACACGGTTCTACGGTGTCTGAGCTGCCTTGGTTCTGCCTTTCCCGGTGTCGTCCTCCTAACCACCTGCAGCAGAGGCATGATTCTCGTTTCCGTCACTTACCTGTGGCATGTTCGCAGTGGTGGCCGGCTGCCGCCCCCGCCGCTGCTTCTGGGGGAGGTGGGGAGGGTGCTGGCCTTGTGTCCAGCTTCTGTCCCCGCACCAAGGGAAAGCCTTTTGGGGATCTGGGAAAAAGGCAACTCTTCACTGTAATCAGAGCTGACACATGTATTCCCAGAGCTATTTGGGGTTTGTTTTCTATGTTTATCAACTTTATTTTTTGTAGTTTATTTATTTAAGCGATCTTTACACCCAGCCTGGAGCTCAAACTCATGACCCCAGTGTCGAGAGCCGTGTGCTCTTGCAACTGGGCCAGTCAGTCGCCCCTCTGTTTATCAACCGATAAATGTTTGAGGCTGGTTATTCCTATTGCTCGTCTCTATTTCTGTGCTTCGTTTGTCTTCCTGTTGGGCAGTCCTGGCAGAGCTCTCGGCGGGCAGAGCCCTGGGACGCAGCAGGAGGGCAGAGGTACTAGGGTGGATTGTAGGACCTGACTCAGTTGGCACAGCACCAGGGGGGAAGGGACGAATTATTCAGTAAATAGGGTTTAGACACATGGTTTACAATTTGGGGTAGAATTAAGTTAGAGACATTTTTCACACCATATAAAAATTTATTCCAGATGACTAAAAAGTTGAAAAGCAACATGATGAAACCAAAGTAGTTAATGTTCATTCATCGCAAGTTGGGGAAGGAATTTCTAAAGATAAAAGCCAAAAGCCAGGAGGAAAAAGTCCCTCAGATTTAAATCTTAAGTATAAAAATATAACATCGAGTGGCTGAAAACTTAAAAGTTGATAAAGTTTTATCACATACTACAAAAGAAGCTAAAATGTCAACAAATTATGTAAGTCTGTAAGAAATAAGACTTTTTTTATAGTAAAATATTCTACATATATCAAGTAAAATATGTATCAAAATTGCCCCCCCCCCCATACACACACCAGAACACATGTTGAACCTTAACTAGAATCAAACAAATGCAGATTGAAAGAGCTTGAAGTGTGGCAAGAAAGTTAAGATCAGTGTTACTGCTGATAAAGAATGTGCTGCAAAGTGCTGATGAATTAAACGTAGAACACTTTTTCCAAGTGGCAATTTAGAAAGCTTTTCTTTCTTTTTTTAATTATTGAGATGTAATTGATATACAGTGTTCTGGCTTTGGGTGCACATCGTATTGATTCAGCGATTCCATACATTACTCCGTGCTCACCACAGTAACCATAGTCACCATACCATTACCTGGTGAAGGTTATTGGCCTTGTGAAGCTTTTTTAAAATGTTCAGAATTTAGATCCAGTAACCCAGTGTTTACAGATAATTATACCAAGAAATAAAAAAGAATATTCATCAGATTTTTAATAATAGATATTATGAGAGCCAAGCTTGACATATAAACAAAGGAGGTATGTCTCCTTATGATATGTACTTATAAATACAAGGCAGCGATTAACAAGTAATATTTTCAACAAAGATCAAATAAGTAATACCAAACAATGTGATAATTTCATCATTTTGTAAAGTTATACATAGATAAATATACATGAACTGGGCAGAGGTGTTACAAAAGGTGTCAACAGTAGGTCGCTTAGTGCTTTTAATTTTCATAAAACTTTTCTGTATTAGAAACAGTACTTTGTTAGGAATGCACTGTTACTTCAGTATCTGAAAATGAACCAACTAAATACACTCTATTAATAAAATAAAGTTAAAAAATCCCGATTGTTTCAGTAGATGCAGAAAAGACATTTGACAAAATCCAACACCTTTTTATGAGAAAAATAACAAACTAGGAATAGAAGGGAAATTTGTGAATCTAATAAAGAACATGTATGAAAAATCCACAGCTAACATCTTGAAAGACAAGGTACTTTCTCTCGAGATGAGCAGCAGGATGAGGGTGTCCTCTCCCGCCCTTCCTAACAACATTACCATGGAGGCCCTGGCCAGATCATTAAGGCAGAAAAAGAAATAAGATGTCACCAGATTGGAAGAAAATTAAAACGGTATTTTGCAGAAAACATGATCTTATATAGAGAAAATCCTAAGGAATCCACAACAAAACATCAGAGCTTAAAAATGAGTTCAGTGAGGTTGCAGAATACAAGATCAGGATACAAAATTCAGTTGTATTTCTAAATGCTAGCAGTGAACAGCTTGAAATAATATCAAATATCATAGCGTTAAAGATAATAAAATACTTAAGAATTAATATAACAAAAGAAGGGTAAGACTTCTCTAGGAAAAGCCACCCCTGTGTTTCTTCTTTACGTTCCCATTTATAATACTGCTGACACCAGATTGTGGGGTTTTCCGTACTGAACACAGTTCTCCTACACCCGCCGGGTGTCCTACATTTGCATTCAGTCCTGACACTTACTGTAGTAAGCACAAACCTCACAGGTTAAGGGCTCATTCCCACAAGATTGCTCCGCCTGCCTCCCCCCCAGCACCTCAGACATCACTCGCAAATCCAGGTTGTCACCCCTGCTTCTGACCAAACCAGCCGTAAATCAGAGAATCCCATAACCTCCTCGGGTTCAATTAATTTGCGAGCCTGACTCACAAAACTCAAGGAAACCGTCTACTTACTAGATTACTGGTTTACAGCCAGATGAAGAAGTACACAGGGCAAGGTCCAGAGGGTCCTTAGCACAAGAGCTTGTGTCCCCGTGGAGTTCTAGTGTGCCACCTTCCTGGCACATTCACCAACACAGAAAGTCTCCGAACCTTGTTACTTCGGGGATTTTTAGGGAGGCTTCATCACATGGGCATGCTCAGTCATTAACTCAGCCTTTAGCTTTTCTCCCCCTCCCAGAGGATGGAGAGTGAGGCTAAAAACTCTCAAGCTTCTGATCATGGCTCCATCTTTCTGGTGACCAGCCTCCATTCTGAAGCTCTCCAGGAGTCCACCAGGAATCACCTCAGTAGCACAAAAGACATTCCTGTCATCCAGGAAATTACAGGGGTCTTAAGTTAAGGTGTCTTCCAGCCACCAGGGTCAAAGACCAAATATTAGAACAAAAGATACCCGTAGTCTTCTTACAGTTTAGAAAATTATAAGGTTCTTAGGAGTCCTGTCTCAGGAACCAGGGGAGAGAGAACCAAGGGTAAAAATTTTTATATATATATTTATTTTCACACTTGTTCACTGAAAACTGTAACTTATCATTAAAAAAATTTAAAGAAAATGTAAATTGATGGAAATACATCCAGATTCTCTAAAGATTTAATATTGTTAAGATAGTAAATTCATCTACAGACTTCAGGTAATCCAGGTGCCTTTCTGTAGAAATAGGCAAGCAGGTCCTGAAATCCATATGAAAATACAAGGGATCAAAAATAGATGAAACAGTTTTGAGAACAACCTTGAAAAGTTCCTGGACTCACACTTCCCAGTTTCAAAACCTAAAAGCTAAAGTAATCAAGCCTCTGTTGTACCAGCATAAGGGTGGATGTGTAGACCCAGGCAGGGAGTTGAGGGGCCAGAAATAAGCCAGTATATTTATGATCAGTTGATTTTTTTCATAAGGGTGCCAACACCATTCAGCGGTGAAAGAATTATTTTCAACAAACGGTGCGGGAACAACTGGATCGCCACTGGGCAAGGAATGGATTTGGATTAAGTCATGTCTTCTTACAGAGTACCCCAGACACACAGCCTAAGAAAGGATAGATAAATTGGGCTTCATCAAATTTTAAAACTTTTGTGCTTCAAAAGGCCCCATCAGGAAAGTGAAAGCACAGCATAGAGAATGAGAGAAAACATTCGCAAGCCACAGGTCTGATACTAGGGACTTCGATCCCAATTACATGAAGAACTCTTACAGCTCAGTAACAAAATAACAGTTCAGTTTAAAAGTGGGCAAAAGATTTGAATAGACATTTCTCTAAAGACGATATACAGACTGCCAGTGGGTGCATGAGGAGATGCCCACCATCATTAGACATTAGGAAACGACAAATCAGAAGCACAATAAGATGTCACTTCATGGCTGCTACCAAAAAGATGGACAGTAACAAATGCTGGTGAGGGTGTGGAGAGACCAGAATCCTCAGGCTGTGCCAGTAAGAGCGTGATACAGTGGGGCTGCCATGGCAATGGTTTGGGGGTTTCTTGAGCCATGAGACAGTTAATATCTATTATTTTTATTATCAGGAAAAAATTATAGTATTTGAAATGTTTTAATATGAACTAGGAAGACAGTTTGTAACAACTTTTTTATTTTCATAAGAAAGTCTGTAATAATGCCGTGAGATTGATTTGGTTTATCTTGGTTCTTTGAGGTTTGAATTGCACATTTACTTCATTACAGAACCGAAACGTGTCCTCTTTATCTGGTGCCGGTTTATACTCAGAGACAGCGAGCCACTTGCCTGTGGCTCTTTTCAGAGATCATGGATTTTCTCCTTCCTCGCTCTTTCTTTTCTATTTCTCCATTCCTTCCTTCCTCTTCCCCTCTCCCTCCACCTCTCCCTCCTCCCTGCCCCCTCATCTGTCTCGCTCCTCTTTCCAGCTTTCTTATGAACATGAGGCTTTTACCCATGTGACTGTATACTCTTGTTTCCTTCTACTTTGAGCCTTACTTTTGGTGACTGAACACTTATGGGTCAGAGGAATTGTTCCATTGTTTTTCAGCAAAATCTTAATGAGCACTTAGGTTTTGCCAGGCACCCCGCTTGGTACAAGAGATCCAGAAATATATGCTTCTGAACTCAAGAGTCTGTCAGTCTGGTGGTAGATTGCTAAAGGATGAGCAGCAAAAAGCTTGTTGTGTTCTATGGGTTTAGAACGTAGAGTCCCAGTGAGCATCAGACTGGAGATGTCGAGGAGCCATAGTGGTGTGAGGAGAGGAGATAGAGTGGCTTCGAGATCCTGTGTGCGGGGCTCAGGAGAGAGAGCTGTGCCGAGATTCGATCTGGAAGTCATTAGAGACTGTCCTTGCTATAGTCATTCAGTGTTAAGCAGTACATTCCTTAAAGCAATTGCCACTGGGTTTTTTCTCCCGTTTGAGTACTGAGTCCTTAGGGAAGAGGGATACCATGAGGGTTCGATTTCCAGAAACTTGGAAGACCAAAGCAGGAGATTTGCATGGGTTCCTCAGGCCTCACTAACTTCTCTCTAGGCCAGTGAAAATTAAATTCATTACTGATTGGTTTTTTTTTTTATCTTTATGTCACATGGGAATCTCATCTTATTTAAATCTCCTAGTATGTTTTAGTAAGACACACACACACACACACACACACACACACACACACACGTCTGTGTATATATCTGTGCTGTGGATTGTCTTAAAAATAATGTTTCTAAGGCTTGTAAACTTACTGTTTTCTAATATGCTAAGTTTTCCTCTGTTCTTTGCTTGCTTTTTCATCAAAGAGGATACTTCTGACAAGATGGATGGTAAGAACTTCCTTTTCTAATTCTACTAAAGATTTTTTTTTACCTTCATTCTCTTAATTCCTGAAATGAGACTTTATTTAGCAGCAATTTTGATGTAAAAATGGCTACATAATTCTCTGAATTTGGGGTTAGGCATATTTATTTTGGGACTTTCCAGTCTCCTCCAGTACTAGGTTATTGTTTGTTGTAAGTGAAATCAATTATCTTAAAATTTTTTTACCTTAGCTCATAGAACTGTTCTTGATTTCTTAAGTCTTTCTCTGAAATAGAATCAGACTCAGAAAAATGGAAAGGAATCCCCTAAGTCATTTGATTGAACTCTGTAGTTTCTTGACACTGATACAGAGAGACAAATGATGTATTTACAGATTCATATGGCTCTCTGTGAAAACAAAATGTAAGTCCCAGGATGCTGTCTTTTTAAGAGTGACTTTTAACTGACATTTAACCAGGACTGAACCTTAAGTTTTGCCTTTTTAATTTCAGTATTCAAATGAATATGGTTTACCTGTAGCTGCTTGATTCAGTGTGGTGTTTTTTATGTTTGGTACTTTTGTCTGATATACACACCATATTATCCACATTTCCCTTCACTTCATCAGATACCCTAATGTTGTCTAGGAACTTGAAGAGGCTGAATCTGTAAGTCATAGTATCAGATTGAGGAAAAATGGAAAACTGTGTGGTTTGCTGTCAATTACTACATAAACTCAAATAGATTTAACTCCCATTCCAATGAAATGGAAGATTTGTTTCATCTCGGGTCAGGTTCATGACTGTTACTTAGACTATCCTTGTGCTTCTCTCTGTATTGCAAGTATTTCATAAATTTAAAAAATTACTGAATGAAATGAGAGCTCACCAAGAGATGGTTTCTGTATTTTAAACCCTTCAGTACCACTTCTCACACTGAAATTGTGCGTCCTTAAATTATTCTCACTTTCGAGATTAAAATCTTTTCTTGTTTGGGTCAGAAACGTAAACCTGTTCGAAGACTTCCCTCTGTGTCACATGATGTGTTACTCTTAGTGATGTTCAGGCGTGTGTTTAGAAAGAGGTGTCCATACACGTACTGAGGTATATCTGTTACTGCCCCTTAGGAGTAGTGAGTTACGATATTTTTATTTCGGTTTTGCTCCTTTTCCGTTGTATCTCAGGGAGCGAGTATAAATGAGTAAAGAGCCGGTGGACTGATGCGTGTTGTAATGCTTTGATGAAAACCCTGGGTCACGGAGGCCTGGGCCGTGGGTGTGGCTCTAGCTCTCTCATAGACAGCTTTTAGAAAATGCACAGAACCTATGCTTATTCTATAAAATTCCTCATTTCAAAGAAAGCAATGACAGGACTGCCTCTTTCTTGCATGACTAACTTCTGTAATTTTCTTCACCATTTCAAATGTTGAGCATGAAGTGTAGCAGGTAAAAGTGTTTGCGGGGGGGTGGGGCCGTTCTCGTTTGTCTGGTTTCAGCTTTTCCTTGTGCTGTGTGTCATTACGTGACCTCCGACTTTGTTTTCTCTCAAACGGAACGTTTTAAAAGTTCGTTGAAGGCTGTCGGACTGGCAGATATTTCCTTTCACTCTTTCATTTTAGTCGGGGGTGGGAGGCACGAGTAGGTCTTAACATCAGCATTGGCAGAATTTGTTGAAACGTAATTGTTTTATTTCTCTTATTTAGGAGCAACATCCGAAGATGGTAAGAATCATACATTTTGTCAGTAACACGAATACCTCTGCATTAATATTTTCATTAGTAGGAATTACATATCACAAACTAAAATAGGCTAATTTGATAAGTATATCATTCGAGGGCCATCATAACTTTTCCATTTTATGTTTGGTTGTGTTAGTTGCAGATGTGAATTTTTTCCTTTAGTTCTTCATCTTGAGTTGTGCTTTGTATCGTGGATCATCTCATGCTGGAAGAAACATAATTGCTTACATGTTTAATAATATCTGGTATAAAGTTAATAGTTTCTTTTTTCAGCGTCACTAATACTTTTAATTTTGTGTTTTTGTTTTTTAATTTATGCTAATTCATTTGTACTTTGGGGGAGCATGTTCCATTGCTTCGTTATGAGGGGCTGAGCGCATTTATTCAGTCCCTCTTAAGTGTGTCTTTGATTTACGATCCGTGGAAAGTTGCATAGATGATCTGAAGCAGGGATTACAAAAACTTAGATATACCACTTTATTTTACTGAGCCAGTTTACTCTAAGAAAATAATTATTTGTTGCTTTTGAATTTGTAGAAAGGAAAAAATTGAGTCTTTCAATTTATACTGCCTGAAGCCTGTCTTATAAACCTCTGATTTTGAAACATACCTTTTTTCTCCTAAGTTTTACCTGGATAACCTTTTCTTGTGATATTAAACCAAGTATATTTAACATTCTTTTCGTCTCACATTTACTCTGATGTATCTGAAATATTTTCATATTTTAAATGGGAGTACTCTATAAAAATGGTTTCTGGCACCTTAGCATTATAATTTAGAATGATAGTATCAAAAATACTTATTCTCATTTCTTTGTTATATTGGATAAATTCTCCATTTCAAGAATAATAATTTTGTCTTTCTGTTCTACTTCTTAGTTGGGAGAACATTGTATCCTACTTTAAATAGACTCTGTAAAAGGCTTGAAAGGCCTAGACTTACTAAGGAGAATGCTAGAACTCACCAACTAGGACTTCTGGTTCTGCTTCTGTCTTATTCCTGGGTTTTAATCACTCTCTTATCTTCTCTCAGGTCTTAATTTTGTCATTTTTCCTTACTCTTCCTGTATTTTTTTTTCCTAATTAATATGACCATACCAGGCTAGCTAGTACAGTGATTGCCCTACAGTTGGTACCTTTTAACTTCAAAGAATCTTGAGCCCTTCTTTATGATTGTATATGGTATCAGTTCCGATTTGATAGCGGTTGAGACAGAGAACACCAAAGTACCTACTAGTAATATATTTTAGTTTTTACTAATGACACTTAGGTACTTGGAGACATGTGATCTCCTTTGCTTCAGGAGCTCTAGAAATAGATGTCTGTGGCTTGGGTTTGTGGAGGGGCGTGAGGCAGTGCTAGGGAAGAAGGGAATGCAACCAGGCGGTGGAGAGGGAAACTGAGAAAAGTGCCAACTCTTATGTGATAGGTATTTCCTCAGATCATTTTATAAATGCAAATGGGGGAGGAGAGTATATCTCCATATCTATCTGTAGTAATCTGATGTTTAGCACAGGATAAAAATACTATATATTATTATATGTATTATAAAAATATTAAATATTTTACCTAAACTCTCTTCTTGCAAATCCGTTTTAGAAGTGTAATTTCAGTCAAAAGAATTGTTGGTTTGTTGGTTCTAAGAGTAGGCTTATATTTAAAACTATAGTCTGTATTTCAGAATAAACTTCATAGGAATTGAAATTTTAGAGTTGAAACCGCCAGCTAAGGAACAAGTGGCACACCGGTGGTAAATATCACTCTCCTGGGCTAATGCTCTTAGACTAAGAAAGGACGTCTGTTAGTCTGGCCTTATTTGTACCCTTGAGGAAGAGTTAGCTTGTGGTGCGACACATAAAAGGGAGCATGTATTTTTAAAAATTTAAGGGAAATATAACCTTTCAGTGATGGTTACGTTATTTCAGAATTTAACAATACTTGAAAAACACACCCAATCAGAAAATTATAGTGAGGTGTTTTTTTACCTCATTACTACATATTATTACAGAAAAACAACGTTAGTAACATAAATAATTTTGTTCCGCAGGCCGGGTGAGAGCAAAGCTTTCGGCGCCTCTTGCGGGCATGGGAAATGCCAAGGCGGATTCCCGAGGGAGAAGCCGGACGAAAATGGTGTCTCAGTCTCAGCGTACGTATTGCCTGTGAATTCTTCTGGATCCGTACTTTAGGAGACGTGCTGCTTGTGTCTGCCTGTGTTAGGAGATTGGCCAGTGGGGAGAGACAAAGCTGACTTCAAAACAGACAAGCCACATACTGAGTTCTCGTTCTGTACTTTAGGTTCATCATCACCTGACAAAAATGAAGGTATTTTTTTTTTTCAATGTTTTGGATCAGTTGTTGTGCATGTTCTGGAATTTTTTTGAGTGGGTGTTGTCTTGTGTTTTGGTGTGTTCCTAGGGCTGCATCATTGATATCTGCCACTTAGAGAGAAAATCCCTCCTCTGCTGTACACACTTTTGCATGGGATATTGTAAATAGCACCAAACTCGTAGTGTTAAGGTTTTCACAGTCCACTCAAACCTGCAGATGTAGAAAATTGTGCTTTTTAGAGGCAAAAGAATCGCCATCTGTTACCGTCTAATCTGGTTGCATCTAGCTCACGCTGTCCAAGGACAGATGCGTGTGTCTTCGAACTCTCCCCAAAATCTTTAAGAACACAGTTAGCGTTTTGGGCAGGTGTATACTGATTCATAGTGAGGACACAGAAATCGAAACGTCCAGTTCTGTTATATTCCTTGTTAAATTTAAAACATATTCTTACTATTTCATTGGAAGCTGAGTTCCTCATAAGCACAATTATTAAAAAGCACAATTTTGAGGTCTAGGTAAAAATGAATGATTCATTCCTTCTACATGTTCCTGAATACATTTATGGCATTATTAATTTAAAAGAGTTTGTTCCCATTCTTTCTTTATCAAGAGATTTTCGTTAGCATTTAGCTCTAAAAACAGTTTTTTTCCAGGAAATAGTTTTTTTTCCAGGAAGTTATTTTACATAGTTGGCCATTTTGAAAAGAACTATCTTTAACTATCTTCCACGGTGGTTTAGACAATTTATCAAGATACAAATGCTACTTTTGTCTGTTTTCTTATTTGATTCCCAAATCCTGGAATCTAGGGAAGAGCTGGGGTGGAGGGGGCCAGGCGGTGATTACACAGGTCCTACCAGCGGGTTCTTCTTTCCTCCTCTTTCCAGAGTCAGAATATCCAGGCAGAGAAATGATGGGAACATTCAACAGGAGTCCTAAAAATAGGGAAATGCTTGGTAAAATTGGTTTGCAATTTGAGGATTATTTATACATAGGAAAAATGGCAAATGCCCTCTGGGTGAGGGCTCTTCTCCCAAACAAATTAGAAATAAATCAGACCACATTCTTCCCTGATCTTCTATATTTTTTTTTTCTGGATTTTGAGAGTAATTTTTTTTTAAGTTTATTTATTTACTTTGAGAGACAGAAACAGCACAAGTGGGGGAGGGCCGGAGAGAACGGGAAAGGGAAAATCCCAAGCAGGCTCCAAGTTGCCAGCACAGAGCCCGGTGTAGGGCTTGAGCCACAAAGCCGTGAGATCGTGACCTGAGCCGAAACCAAGAGTCAGATGCTTAACAGACTAAGCCAGCCAGGCGCCCCGAGACCGATTTTTTAAGTAACTCGTTGCAGCTCCTCCAGGTGTAGTATCGGCATCCTCAGAGCTAGTTAGAAAGGCAGTTTCATGCCACCGCAGATCTCCTGAATTCAGGCTTTTTAACAGGATCACCAGGTGATTTGTAAAGTCTGAGAAGTGTCCGATTTAGATCATGAACTCTGGAGCCATACTGCCCACATTTGAATCCTGGCTCTTCCAGGGTAAAGTTGCTGTATTTCCATATATTTATCTATAAGATGAAGAAGATAATCTCTGAGGATTGCAGTATATTTAATCTATCTGGAGACCATCCCTGGGCCCAGAATAAGCATTATGTATTTCAGGTGATAAACTGTCCTCCCTGTCACTGTTCGCCTCATGCCAACTGGATTTTAAACTCCTGTGGTATACTTTGTACCTTGTTATCTTCCTGACCTTCCGGAAACAAAGAAATAAATAATGATAATGTTAGGAAATTTAAAGCATAAAGAAGAATAAAGATAGCAAAACAAAACCGTCTTCATTTAGTACCTTAAGGATAAAATTTAATATGATGTGAGCTGTTTTACTTCTTTCTTTTCTAAAGTTATAACAAGATTGAACTTGTGGCAGAGATTCCAAGTGCTTTTTATATGGTTGTGGAGTATGTGAAGGACCTCCCTTTTAGGTCAATTGTTATTATCACTTAAGTAGGATATAGAATAATCATTTTACATTTGGTTTTTCACTTTGAAACCCAATGTACAATATTAAAATCCTCTCCTGAAGTATGAGAACATAATGATAGGTTTTTTAGCCCTGATAGGACTTTAAGATCAGAAGACTTTCTCGCTATAAAGTCACTTAGGCTTTACATCATACTGGAGAGGTTGTCGTTTGCCTGCCTGCTAATTTGTTTGAATGACTGTATATTCCATTCTAGATTCTTTTAAAAAAAGAAATTGTGGCCCCATATGATTCGTCGCAAGTTTCTTTACAGTGTATTTGCACAGAAATACTGCTGTGACCTCCGTCTTCACTTTGTTGTGAAGTAATTCATTAGAGTTTGCGTGGTCTTTCCAAAATTTTATATTACCATTTGGGGGGGGGGGAAAGCCCTTGGGCCAAAGCAGGTGTGTTCTGATGACTAACCAAAGTAAAGAAAGCGGACCCCGTGGAGAGCTTTCCAGGCTTATGTTTACGTAAGGAGGGCGTCTCTTGTTCCTGTCGGCAGCGATTGGTTGTGTGCAGTTGGCCCCGCAGCCTGTCAGAGACTCGGTCTCCTCACCCCAAGCCCCTGTTTGGTTTTGGGTGTTTTTCTGTGCATCGGAAAGAAAACAACTGTAGCTTTATCATGCAAGCTTTCTTCAGCTATCCGATGTTGTAGTTCTTCTTTACCTTTAGTTTTAAATTAAATGTTTAAATAATAAAAAGTTAAACATTTAATTATTGAGATTATAGGCTGTCAGTGGAAGAGAAGCTGAAGAACTTACATTTACTTTTGCACCTTCATTTCATCTGCTTTGTACATGAGTGTCAGATTTCAGCGCAGAAGCGCTAAATGTACTGCTTTTGTTCCAGACATCTGTGGCTTAAGGAGTTTTCTTGTGAAGTTTGCTTTTTTTGCTTTAGGGCTTTTTTATTTTCTACGAACTGACTAAAGCTTTATTTCCATCTGCCATTCATTTTAAATCTGCTCCTTCCCTCTTCATGGATGATAATCCTTACCCTAATTCTGCCTTTACACTTGTTCAGGATCACAATCTGCTAATACCATTGGTGGTAAGAATCTATAGACTTTATGTGTGCATCTGTTGTTTGGTCACCTACTTTCATCATCGAGAATGGGTTCTATTCAGCAGAAACTCTCCACATAATATCCCATCGTGGTGTGACCATGTTGGGGCAAAAATTGCCAATTATCTTTGGCCTGTCTTTATTACTAAAACCTTGAATTGTTTAAAATATCCTGGTTGATCCCACAGATTTTGACATTCAAAAGCAAAAGAGTTTTAGTCATGCCTTGAAAATACCTTGTAAAAAGTATAAAATGGTAGTTTGAAAATTCTAAGTAGCATGAGAGAAATTAGATACCCACTATCAGGTTTTGCAAATTAGGGTATTTTCTAGTAGCATGCCACTCCCAGGTACAGCAGGCCCTTTTTCAACAACTCAAGTGTTTTTCTTAGAAGAAGTATTAGCCTTGCTAGTTCCTGGCTGGGTAAAGAGCCTTGGTATTTTCTTCTAAGTATAAGTAACTCCAAAATGAGTCATAGGCATTGGAATTATCGCACTGTCGGTTGGGGTTTGGAGTTAGTGGAGAAGAGAGGCTGATGATGCAAGCAAAACAAACTGCCAATTTAATTTTCTAGGAGAGGGTATGAATGGATTTAAATAGAGCGCGAGCTTGCATAATTTTGACAAATACAGTTAATGCAGACTAGGTGGGGTGACTACTGTGCTTCAGTACTGCGTGTTTCCTCTCTGCTGAATAGACCCACGTTTCAAGAAATCCTCCGGTCTCCTACCGACACCGTCACCCCTTAAATTTATATTAGCTTTAACAGAACACCACCTTGTATGTGTTCATGCAGCTCATTATTGATACCTTTTGTATCGTTGCAAGTGTTCCCATAAGATGTCCCGTTGGCTTATCTTGCATTGTGAGTTTGTGGCATGTTGGGTGTTCGGATGTTTTGGTGTGTATGTTTAGTTTAGATACTGCATGGAGAAACTAGGTGCCTTGTGGGTATCCTTAATGTTATAACTGGAAAAAAAACCTGATTTGAAGATTCTTCACCTGAAACACCAAGAAAGAATTCAAATGAGCCATCGTTTTAAAGTAGAATAGAATTCCTTCTATTCAAATAAAATGTTAATTTCCTTGGAAACATTGCTTTTATACAGTATTGCTATAACCAGTGGAAGGTAATTTTAATTTTGTGTGCTGGTAAAGTTTTTGAATTAAACATGAATTTAAATTATAGTAGGCAAGACCCTGCCAAGAAAACTACAGTGAAGGCCACAGATCAGCAGCCCCAGGACGATATCCAGCCTGCCTCCATTCGTGTATTACGTGGTCCACACAACATGACAAAAATGAGGACATCTCAGAGCTTTAATATATATATATTTTAACAAGACCCTAAAACCTGGCCAGTCTTCCCTCAAGACGCAGCGGTCTGGGACTGAGAAGTCCCCACTCCCTCCCTCATGCTCAGGCTTCCTCCCTCACGCACACCTCCTGCCTGACCGCACTGGCATTTGAGTCTTTAGGTTTTGCTCCGTGGAAATGAAATAAGGTTGTACAAGGTGAGCAGTGACCGCCTGGTGGTGAAGAGAGGTGATGCCCGGCAAAGGGAGGAAGTTGCTCTCATTTCTTTAAGTGCACGTTCCGCTTTTCTATAATGCCGCCATTCACAAGGTAGCTTTAAATTACTTCGTGGACTTTACCTAGGTTGTTTTCCCATTCGGTATTCACGTAGGATGTTCCGATTGACAAGGAGCTCATCTCCTTAAAAGTTAACCTACCATGTAATTCTGGTTGAAAACCATGTTAACTTTTTCTTGGTCCTTGCCCCAATCTCTGAGAGTTTGTCCAGCTCTCTCTCTTTTCCCCTGACCACGTGTCCTCTGCCTTCCAAGACTGAGAGCCGCTGGTTCAGAAAGAGTCTGACTTCTCTGACATTGCTCGTGGTTAGTTCTCTTCTACGCTCAGTACTTCGTCTCCATCCTAGATGTGGCCACCCAAGTCCCTGTTGCTGTTTGAAGGCAAAAAGCAAGTTTCTGTTTCAGCTGGCCCAATTTTATAAACCCTCAATTTTTAATTTTGTAAAAATTAAAAGTATACTTAGTAGCAAGGTAATTTTGTTATACCCATTCAGAAGCATCTCCAAAAGGCCAACTGTTTTAACAGGAAGCAAATTTTTATTCTTCACAAAAGACAGCAGTATTGTAATGACTAATTTTGTTCCTTGTAAACACATAGCTTTAATATATAGCCACAGCCATATGAAATGTACATCAGATAAGTTATTTTTTTTTGGAAATCCTCTATCCTGTTTGTGTTCTGAAACAAACAGGCTGTTTATTAGTGTCGCCCTTATTAAACATAGAGTCTTATGCCCCCCAAGACTGAAATTTTATTTTACATGATTTACTTCCCAGGCCTAGTATATATAGCATACCTTTTATTTTTTTTTTTCCAGGTTACGATTCTATGTACATGTCTTCCTTGGTTCATTTCCTTTGAACTTAGAACTTGCCACCCTATCCCAGTTTTCTCAGATGTACTTCTTGACTTTTGGTCCTTTAACGAGCGCTCTTAGAATTCACGTCTTAACATCTGCATGTGTGTTTGCCGTTCAGCTGGCAGCCGGTCCGGGTCTCCAGGAAGAGTTCTGACCACGACAGCCCTCTCCACCGTGAGCTCCGGTGTTCAGAGAGTCTTGGTCAACTCCGCCTCGGCGCCGAAGAGAAGCAAGATACCACGGAGCCAGGGCTGTAGCAGAGAGGCCAGCCCGTCCAGGCTGTCCGTGGGTAAGGCTTGCTGGGGGAGACTCGGGACCTCCTCTTGTGTAGCGCAGGCTCGTGTAGCATTGAAGACTTCAGATGGGCGCTTAGAAGCTAACAGAAAACAAGTTCGAATTTACGGAGAATTTAAATAGAGGTTGCAAATTGAATTAGGTATCTTACCTTGATTTTAAGGTATAGTTTAAACCTTCTTATTTGCAGCGTATTTGTGTTTGCAAAATACTATTTTACCCATCTGATCTCATACCAACTAGAGGACTGTATTCAGATTTACCTGCAGTCCTGGTAATGCCTTACGAAGAGTGATCTCTTGTCGGCCTTCCTAAGACTTAAGTTATCAATCAGTTTTTGAGAAAGAAAAATAAAACTAATGTCTCCAGAACACAAATTCTGTCTTTTGTTTCCTCCCTTTCTGTTTGGACCAGCCCGAAGCAGCCGCATTCCTCGGCCAAGTGTGAGTCAAGGGTGCAGCCGGGAAGCCAGTCGGGAGAGCAGCCGGGACACGAGTCCCGTTCGTTCTTTCCAGCCCCTCGGTAAGCACTGGGCAGACGTCGGGGCGCCTCCCTCCCGGGTCGTCGCCGCCGGACAGCCTCCGCGGACTTGGGGCTCCGCTCTCCTTGTTGCCTCTCGTTTCTGTCCTGACGGAAGGAAATTGTAGGTTTGGGGAATTCCTTTGACATTTCCTTGTTGAAACGAGCAGGTTAGACCTTGTATAAATAGATTGTCTCCATAATTGAGTAACGATCACACCAATCTGAACTACAGGATGTTGAATTCAAGATCTATCTTAAGAAATAAACCTATAAGCTTTGAAGCTAATATCTAAATTTTTACCCTCTTGTGAAGTATGGACCATTTCATTTGACAAAATAAATGCTGTTGGTTTTTTCAGTAGATATATTAACATTTCAACGTAGATGTTTAACTTCGGTTACTAGAAAGAGTGCTGCAAAATACCACATGAACTACTTACTAAAATGGGAGAGATTAACATTTTTATAGTATTGTATGGTTTAATAGTTGTTTCCCACATTGTAGCCTGCCGTAAGACCTCCGTGGTCCAGGTTACAGAGATTAGAGTACATCCTTCCGCCTAATAGCATCTTTACTTCAGTTATAAAAATAGTAAATGATTTTTTTAACTTAGAGTTTTTGAGAATAACCAGAAAGGCAGAGTTTTTTTTACATTGAAATGTTTTAGAATTTCTACATGGTCCTTCGGCTTTTGAACTAGTACTTTGTTTATATGTACATACCTAAAGCCATTTCAGATTTTTTCTTTTAATTCCACAAAATATAGGTTACTGTAATACTTAGAGATCTGCTCTTCAGATCTTGTGACTTTTAAGTAGAACAGAGTTCTACACATTACCAAGTGGAATTATTACTTCCTTTAGTAGACATGTTAGTGTAGAACATCTAGAGGTTCAAGTCTTGTTCTCTGGGCCCTTTGGTTCGAATAAGTCACTAGACTGTCCTGTACTGACCTAGAAAACCCCACTGAGCAGGGGACACAGATAGGGACATCCTCGGCCTTTGCCATTTATGTATTTTCAGTTCATACACATACAGACTGTATGTGTGGGTTATGCACACGTGCATACATGTAGATGTACATGGCGTATGTCCATGCATAATAGACCCTACCTGTGTATACAGTAGGCATGCCGTCTTGAAGAGTTGAAGGGAGTGGAGTGGGTGTGTGATACACCTGTGTTTGTATAGTGCTGCCACTGCAGAATTATTAGAAAACATGAGATGTCAAGAGGAAACCTTCTCAACCTTTGCAGGAGTCAGACATGAGAGATTTATAACCAACTATCAATCGCTTAAAAAAAATAAGCATTGCTACTAGGCCTCTTTTTAAAGAGAAATGGTAGCCTGCCATTAAGTTTTCTAGATTTATCTCGAAGCCTCCACTTGACAATTTAAATCACTTAAATTTTTATTATTAAAGGAAGCTGCTTTCCTGATTCTAGTGAGACATTCTATGTGGGTTAAAGAAGATTAGATCTTTTAATATTACAGTTTTAGGAGAATTGATTTTGATGGCCATTTTATGTACCTATGGATGCTGCACAGTAACAGTAGTGGATTGGCCCTGTTACTGCGCAGGGGTGAGGGGTATCCGTCTCAGAAATCAGGCTGTCCCTCCCGTTCCCGTTGTCTGCGGTGTCTGCCTGCGCTCTGCTGTCCTCACTGTGTTTATCTGGTGAATCCTTTTTTAACCTCCAACGTGAGTACCACCATTCGGCAAGTGAGCCCCGCTAGCTTGCTGTGTGTCCGGCCGTGAGGGCACTCGGGCGTCAGAGAGAAACCCGAGCTGAGCACGCGGGACTCCTCTGGAACTTGTGCCCTTCCTTCCCATTTTTTTCTGGAGCCAAGTTTCAAAACAGAGACTTGTGTTCCCACAAGAATACGAGTGGTGCCTCTTCCCTCTTATCTTCAGCCACAGGTAACCTTTGATGCCATAACATTTTTCACAAATTTTCATCCATTGGGCATTTTCATATTGATTCAACTCTCACCATTTTAAAATTTCAGGTAGAATTAAAACTATATGTTAGTATGTTTTGTTAACTATAGCAGTCACTTTTCAGAGTCTGATTAAACCTTTTTTACAGCATTCTTTCTGTTTAATCCTTTGTCTCAATCTTTTTGATCGTTTTTGCATTCATTAAGGTCCTGTGGCAAAGAAAAGAGTGATTCACGTAATAAATTGTTTTAGGGGCACTGGGGTGGCTCAGTTGGTTAAGCATCGACTCTTGATTTCGGTTGAGGTCATGATCTCACAGTTTATGAGTTTAGGCCCCACGTCAAGCTCTGTGCTGGTGTTGCAGCGCCTGCTTGGGACTCTCCCTTTCTCCCTCTCCCCTGCTCACTCTTTTTCTCTCTCAAAATACAATTTTTTTAAAAAAGTATTTTAACTGCTCTAATTAATATATCTGAAGAAGAGTAACTTTCTAAGTAGGAGTATTGTATTTCATGAAATATTAAAATGAAGAAGATTGACATTATGGTGTTTCAAAAATCAGGATTTTAAGACATTAAACCTAAACTCTGCTAAAATTAGATTCAGAGAAAGATAACGTAAATATAGGGAGACATGTTACCTTTGTAGGTCTTTTGATTGTATTATTGGTATCCTTTTCTTACGTCCACATGTCTTTGATATTTAAATCGTTTACTGAATACAGAACTTCTGTGAACCAGGATGGAAAATGTTTAGATTAACGTAAGTGCGGTATGTGACCTTTTGAAGAGCAGGAGCGCAGTTCGTGGGCTGTGTAAGAGCCGAGGCCTCGAGAGAGTGCAGATCATCACTTCCCAGCACTGTGGCTCCGATCACGTTAATCCACGTCACTCTGTGCTTTAACTTGCCCATCTATGAAATGGAACAGTAATACCTGCCTCATTGGGTTCAGGATTAAAGGATTTAGGTTTATTATTGGTTACTAGTTACCATAGTGGTTTTTTTTTTTTTAAACTACAGTGTTCATTTTTTTGTCTCATGCTTGTACTTTTGACATTTCCTTCCATTTGAATACTTGCTTTTTTTTGTCTCCCGTGGGCTTATGTCTGTCCCGTTAAGGTGTGAGATCTTTTGTGTGTCAGGGACGATACTGCGGTGCTAGTGTTCAGTTGCCTTACTCGGCAGTGCGCGTTCTGACCCTTAACTGTTTACTCCTAGTAGTGCCAGTGTTGACTAACTCTCCTTGCCTGCCTGTGGTGCTGCCACCACTCCTTGTTTCTGTGGTGATCGATGAGGTTTGTGTGGTCCTGTTATTGCAGCCTCCAGACACCATTCCAGATCTACTGGTGCGCTCTACGCCCCCGACGTGTACGGGGCCTCAGGTGAAGGATGAGTACATTTCCACTGTCACCCGTGCATCCGTCTCAGACTTTTGTCCTTTTCAGTTTCCATTCAATTGTAGATTCATGTCCTTAAATCACTTGGGTTTTAGTTAAATTTGATTTGTTGGATAATAAGTCATTTGTGATTTTTTTTTTAATTTTCCCCCAAGTAACTTTTTCCCCTCCCACAACCTTATTTGAGCATTTTTCCCATAGTAGATAGCCTTTTCTTTGTGTATGTAATCTAAGTTATGTCATTTTTAAATATGGAATTGTTTTATGTTCTCAATTATGTACTTCATCTTTGTACATGTTTTGGAAAAAAAAAAAAAACCAAAATGGTGGATGAAGTGTTTTAATTGTAAACAATGGTGGAGAAAGTAGTTGAGGGGGAGAAGCCATCCCTGGTTGGTCTTTACGTACCTCAGAATGTTGGGCACATGCCAGGTGCCTAACAGATGTCAGGTTAGTTACAGAATGAAAACCTATCTTGAAGGAGAAGCCACAACGATTGGAGAGTTTTCCCTTGTAAACTGGTGTCGCTTCGTTAAGCTCCCTAATCTTCATTGGTTTGAGGTTTGTTCTGGACTGTTCCATGGCTCACCTGTATGGCTGAGAGCTGCCTGACTGGATTAATTGCAAGGGCTATAGATTCACAAGCCCTTAGTTAGCCAACCATGCTTTCTTCTATTTTCTGCTCATAAATGTATCATAGCTACTGTTCTTTAAATTTGTTTTCCATACACTGTCAGTAATTTAATTGCCTTTACCATTTTATTTGACCAAAAACCAAATGTACCCAGAAAATACAAAATTGCTTTTAAAATGCTTTGCCCCATTGGGTTTTTTTTTTTTCCCCTCCCCTTAAAGATCTTAAAGTTTCCAATGTGACGCTGTTACATTGATGACTCTCTCAAAGCTCTTTTCCTCCTTCTGATGAATTAGGTCCAGGGTATGGGATGAGCCAGTCGAGCCGACTGTCGTCTTCGGTCAGTGCCATGCGAGTCCTGAACACAGGTTCTGATGTGGAGGAGGCGGTAGCGGACGCATTGGTACTCTTTTCCATTTCCTTATCGTTAGAGCTATTCCAGTTATGAAACTAGCGTATGGGTGAGCCAGTCTGCTAGCGTGGGAGAGGACGTGGGAAAAAGTTTGTGGACTAAATCTAGGAAGACCAAATGTGGGCAGTGTTAAAAAGCAGAGTTGTATAATCAATTCTTGGTCCTTATTACTTGGTCAGAATTTTAAGCTGGGGCCAGAAGTGATTGATGGGTGTCAGGAATTTAATACAAATATTGATGTTGTTGATCCGACGGTGTGTTTTATGCACTGTTGTGCGCTAAGGGCAGATTGTACATAAATACGTGCTGCAGGCACACGTTCCAAGGCTTGCTTAACGTTTGCAGTATCGAGGGGTTGTTTTAGCTTGGGGCGGGGTTTTGTTTTGTCTTCCTTGCTTGTATTTCTGAGCTGAGAGAAGGACAGCTTCAAGACAAATTGTAATTAAGACGCCCTCCTGGCCCGTTATGCCTGACACATTAAATCGTGAGATTTAAAAACATCGTCTACAGATCCACGATAGTCTGTCAGAAGAGTACGGGACGCGTCTTGTTTTTCTCACTTAAAATGATGAAGGAAGTGTCGTTTGAAACAATGGATATAATTGGTTTCTGCTTATTTCCCAAATCAGTTCGGGACACACTTCCTCTCTCAAATGACATCAATCCTGTCTGTGTTTGAGAAGCATTTACTCAGTTTCTTACACAGAACTTACAAAAGTCCTCATCTTTGTTTTGAAATGAAAAAAAAAAAAAGGCATCCTGCCTTTTGAACTGTATATCCCATCTTACCCGGTGCTCATAGAGTACAGTTTATGCCACACGTGTGTGGAAAAAGTTTTAAAAAATAGCTGCTGATCATAACTGTAAGGCACGAAATGTGATCACGTGTTATTTCTGCTCTAACTGTATGTGCAGAGTTTTTCCCTTTACCTCAGCCGTTTGATTCATTTTTTATAAATAATATAACTAAGTAGGAACTATGTTCTCTTGGACATGGAATATATTGGTCACGTCTGGCTCTGATGATCAATCAAGTGCTTTAAACTTATTGTTGCTCATCAGTGTGCCCCTCAAATCATGTTGTCTGGCTTCTTTTTAAATGGAAGACTTACCGGTTATATTAGGCTCACATAAATTTTATTAATTGAATGGGCTATTGAACTATTACTTAAAATACTAAGGTGTTTGGATTATATAAGGGATGTTTAGCCACCAAGGCTAAAAAGCTGAATCCCAATAATTTGCTCCTTTGTACTTCCATTATTTGCATAGCATAGATATTTCAGTTATAACTCTTAATTTCTAGGAAAAAAAATTATTAAGCCTAATTTGGACCTTGGGAAAATCATAGAAACAGTTAACTTTGGAAACAACAGATGGATCCAAATAGAAGATTTAGTTTTTTTGGGAAAACTGGTTATGGGAGTATTCGTCTAGCTTAGGACTAAAGGATATTGGCAAGATTGGAGAGCTAGCCTCCTACTGAGCAGTTTTTATGTATCTGTATATTAAAAAACTTACTGTTTCTGATTATGGGCGTTGTTTATGCCTACTTCACTGTGCTGTTTAGCAAAATGTTCTTCATTATTTTCAATTTTTCTCTTTAAAAATTTACTGCGCTCAGCTCTTAGGAGACATACGGACTAAGGTATAGACATTGCTGTTTTCTGACATCTTATGATACCATAACTTTGTTCCTTTGCTTCATCAGTTTAACAGATGGTAGTCGTCTATAAAATATTCAACTGGAAGTAATAAGAGCCTTTACTGTGTCCATCTTTCTGTATATATGATTATCAGTAGGGAGATACTGCTTGCATAAAACATCCTGTGGGGGTTCTTCTCCTTTAAGCTTGACCGCTCCCTGCAGATGAGGTGACACCGTTGACACTTATGTCTGTAACAAGCTGGTCCTGGAGCCCAACACAGGACGTAGCCCATTATCCCATCCTAAATTAAGCTGGTGTTGCTAAATCAGTAAGAGGCATTTGTTTAGTGATGGAAATGTCTTTGTAAAACTATTTTGAATTAAATTCAAGTTTGTTTCTTTTTTAAGATTTTAGACTTTGGAGAATTTATAGCCATCTGGCACTGTTTTAAATTCTTGTGCTTATCAATATGTTTCATAGAAATGTCTTCGCTGCTCATTAGCCTAAATTCAAATATCAGATTACATAAAGATGTATCTCCAATTCTCCCAAGGAAATCTCAAACTGTTTGCTCTCTCATTTCATTTTGAATGTGCACAGTATAATTAGCAGTTACATATATTAAATGCTAAGCCTCAGATACAAAGAAATTGAATCTAAACAGGCTTTCTTGCATCTATTGAAATAGACAGTGTAGACACATTGGGGGAAACATGATGGGCTCTCAGGGAGCTTGCCTCCTAAAAAGCATGGTGAGCAGACAGATGCTCGTCCTTCCTTGTGTTCTACTTCTCTGAGAGACACGAGGGTTGGTGCAAGGGGAGAAAGAGTGGCAAGAGAAGCAGTAGCATAAATGAAAGGGAGACTAAAGAGAAGATACCCAGGAAAAATAGAAGTGCATATAGGAAAACGTGTTTTTCTGACCCATTCTCGTTCTTTAAAAAAGTAATATTCAACAAAAGGTAATATTCTCTTTATCCAACTCAAATTTCCAGTAATTTCTGTTCATCCATAATATATACTAGTAGTTCTTTGGTTTCCATGAAAAGGAAAAAGAAATGGGGAAAACGCACAATTTGAGCACGTCTCACTTTACATCTGTGAACTTCCATGTTACCTTACTGTTTCTACTATATTCCATCATTAAAAAGCATTTCATCTTCTACTAACTTCTAAAACCTCTTCTCTGAAGCAAAACAAAATATTGAAAATAAAATCAGTTATCGACTGATACATTATATTATTACAGTGATTAGACGCATGCTTGGTACTGATTTTAAAACAAAACCAGTCCTTTTGTGGTCAGTAGAAATTGTGAGATGCCAGTATATTCTTTGGGCCACTGCTGATGAGAGTCTTTGTGTGTGACAGAAAAAACCTGCTCGCAGGAGATACGAGTCCTATGGGATGCATTCCGACGACGACGCCAACAGCGACGCGTCCAGCGCTTGTTCCGAGCGCTCCTACAGCTCCCGGAACGGCAGCGTCCCCACGTACATGAGGCAGACGGAGGACGTGGCCGACGTCCTCAACAGGTGTGCGAGCTCCAACTGGTCAGAGAGGAAGGAGGGCCTCCTGGGGCTGCAGAGCCTCCTGAGAAACCAGAGGACACTGAGGTGACTTCATTTTCTTGAGGCACTTACGACTTTGTTTCCATAACACTTAGAGATCTTAGTATGGAACAGACTTGTTTTAAATTCAGAAGATGGTCTCAAAACATGGTCCCAAGCCTCAGAGCCATCTATACTATCTATACTAGAAATTCTTATTTAAAAGGAAACTTTTTATTCACAAATAGAAGTTCATGAAAAATTATTTTTAAAATTAAAAGTAATAAAGTGTACATAAAATTAAAACTGAACAGTTTATTTAAAAAAAAAAACAAACGTTGGCCAGTTTGTTAAAATTCTTTCCTGATCCTAAGTTGTTCAGTCAGAGGAAAGAATGCTTAGGCTCATTTGAATATGAAGGTATATACTTAGTGTTCGTATAATATGTGAATCTTAGTGTACTACAAAATGGAATTGGGATAAATTTCTTTTAACAGAACTTTATATTGGTTTTTAGTTTGATTTGATCTGGTTTCCTTTCCTAATGGCTTTTACTTTTTTCCCCCTCTAAATTCTTTATTGTCTTTATCTTTGTAATGTTTTAAATTTCTCTGGCCAACCCAGCTTCAGGGGCACCTGGGTGGCTCAGTTGGCTAAGCATCCAATTTTGGCTCAGGTCATGATCTCAGAAGTTTGTGATTCCAAGCCCTGCATCAGGCTCTGCACTGACAGCTCAGAGCCTGGAGTCTGTTTCAGATTCCATGTCTCCCTCTCTTTCTCTGCCCCAACCCCCCACTCACACTCTGTTACTCTCTCTCAAAAATAAAAACTAAAACATTAAAAAAAAAAAACACCTAGTTTTAGATAATTCATAAGTTTGAATGTAGTAGAAAATTAGAGGGCTACTTCCCGACTTGATATCTGAAATTAGGGTTAGATTTACTAGCTGTATATTTACTTTAGGAAGTATTGGAACTATTTAATTTGAAATAGATGTTTATGGGGGTTCCTGGGTAGCTCACGGCTCAGGTCATGATCTCACAATTCGTGGTTTTGAGCCCCGCCTCAGGCTCTGTGCTGACCAGTAGCTCAGAGCCTGGAGCCTGCTTCCGATTCTGTGTCTCTTTCTCTCTCTGCCCCTCCCCTGATCATGCTCTGTCTCTCTCTCTGTCTCTCAAAAATAAATAAATGTTAAAAAAATAAAATAGATGTTTATGTACTACCTAATATATTCTAATGTGTGTGTATCACACTTCATGAATCTTTGCAGTAAATCATCGTAATATTGTTCCTAGCCCCATCAAAATTAATATTAGGTTGAGTATATCATTTTCAATAGCAAGGGAGTAAGCATAGTTTAGAAAGATACTAGTCGTCAGGTGGCCAAATTTAAGAAAACATCATAGCATTAAAGGAAAAACTCAGGGGTGCCGGGGTGGCTCATTTGGTTAAACATCTGGCTCTGGATTGCACCTCAGGTCATGATCTCACCGTTCCTGACATCCAGCCCCACATCACTCCGTGCCCTCTCCCACACTCATGTGCATACTCCTCCTCTCAAAATTAATAGATATAATTTTTAAAAAATAAAAATAAAGGATAAAATTTATGTGCTAGGAATGTCATTTGTACAGTTTCCCCTGTCATGCTCCATTCAAGAAATCCAATTGTATTTCTTTTCATGTAACTTTCAGCTTTTAAGCTAATGTGGGTTGCAACAGAATTATTGTTGCATTTGTTAAACTTGTGTTTATTCCTGATTAATAAGTCCCACAAACTTTTAATTTTGAGGTCTGGTTTTTGTAGCCTTTCTTTTTATAAGAAGCTAATTACAGCTAAGGTTACTTTTAAAGTTTCATATTTGGGGTTTTGGGTTTGTTTGTTTTTTATTTGAGAAAGGAGAGAGAGAGAAAGAGAGAGAGAAAACGGACGAACCAAGCAGGGGAGGGGCAGAGAGAGGAGCGGAAGATCCAAAGCAGGCTCTGTGCTTACAGCAGAGAGCCCGATGGCGCAAACTCAAAAACCACGAGGTCATTACCTGAGCCAAAGTCAGACACTTAACCGACTGAACCACCCAGGTACCCCTAAGGTTACTTTTAAATGAATTCTTCCTACAGCAAGATATTAATTAGCTACTTTATTATTTTGACAGTCGAGTTGAACTGAAAAGATTATGTGAAATTTTCACAAGAATGTTTGCTGATCCTCATGGCAAGGTATGTTTTAGTATTTAAGATTATTTACTCCTATGGGATGTCATTTGTGTATTGCAAAAAAAAAAGTAAAGTGATAGCAAAACACTGTAAGCCATTTTTGTTTTATTATTGCTCCAAAATGGTAATAATCCTTTTCAAACACAATTGAAGTTGTTTGACATCATACATAATTTAGAAACTGTTCACTGGTGACCATTTAAGCTTCTCCAAAGAGAAACTGGCTAAGACCGTATAAACCGAGGGGTGTAGTGACGAGCGCAACTCACAGACTTTGTCAGGCTGAGTGTGTTTGTATTACTAGAAGCGTTTTACTGTTTTTAAAAGAAAAAAATTGGAGTAAGTTGAAAAAAGATGTTTCTGTGAACATTTTATTGTTTTCTTATTTTGCAATGTTGATGTAATTGCCATTAAAAACACAAAAGCAGAAAAGGCAGTGTTGGCCATCGTTCAGTAGTGACATTTAAAAAATTTTATATATTGAAGTAGTCCATAAAAATTTCCAGAACATTGTTTAATTTTTAATGTTGATTCAGACATACTTAATTTTAGGGGTGCCTGTCTGGCTCTGTCAGAGGATCATGCGACTCCTGATCTCGGGGTCATGAGTTCAAGTCCCATGGTGGGTGTGGATATTGCTGAAAAAAAATTTTTTTTGAACATACTTGATTTTAAATAGTGAGGTGTAATCTGCGCGTGTATTGTGAACTTGTGGTTTACATTGCGGATAGTACTGTTATAAAACGTATTTGTTTCTTGTGTTTTCAGTAATGTGTCTGACAGTGGTGAAATTTTAAGTATCTTTTTTTAGGTTACCGGTTGTCTACATGAGAATTTCTAACCTAAGTGAGAGGGAGATGTGGAAGGGAAATGATAAGAAAAATATTAATGAATTTTGCTTTTTTTTTATTGTCTTCACATTATTGTTCCACATATCATTCTCATTTTCTCCTGTTTTCAATATTTCCACTACTTACAACACTAAAGATAATAAAATCCCATTTTATACATAAACTAAAATCCAGCTAAAGATTATAAATTGCTTATACTTTAAAACAGTTTTCAAAGATTATCCTCAAAATCGGAAGGTATATTTATCCAAGAATACGAGATTCCATTAAAGATAAAGATTTTTTTAAGAGTTGGTAAGCAGTTTGTTTTAAAGTTTACAACTTTCAGGGGCGGCTGGCTGGCTCAACTGGTAGAGCACGTGACTCTTGGAATCGAGGTCAGGAGTTCAAGCCCCACATTGGGTGTAGAGTTTATAAACAAACAAGTGCGTGCATACTGACATACAGTTTATGATTTTCAAACTGCACACGTAGATAACTGCTCCGCAGCGTGCTCCTATTGCTACCACCAGTTACAGCTGCAGGACTCCATTTAATGCAAAAATTCTGTAAATCCTGACCAAATTGGTTGTTGAAATATTTTCTTGGCAATATAAACCAAAGGACAAGACCATTGTGATCTGGATGGACCTGTTTTATAAATAATATTTTAATAATTATGTATACAGCCTTTAAAAATAGAATTTTAAGACATCTTAATTAAGTGGTAAAATTCTTGGAATCTACTGGAAGGTATAAGACCAGAGCTGGATTATTTCTCGAAGGCACAGTTTTTTAAATTTTTGTGAGGACAATAATACAGTTTAGTTGGATGCTAGGGTTAATACAGTAATAAAGAGAAATGGTTTTTAAAAGAGGCTCTTAGAGATCGATCGGAAAATTGAATTTGATGTTGTAAAGGACCTGAACTGAGCACAGGCATTTGGTCTTCCTGGGTCAGTTCGGAGAGCCGGCTCCCATCCTCTGTAGAGTCGTGAGGAGGAAGACTTTCCGGTTTTCCTTCATTGGGTTTTATAACAATATATAATTCTTACCCACCTGGTTTTGTTTTATGAGACTTTTGGCTTTTTAGTTCAGTGAGGCTGTCATTGTTCTTTATCAGGAGTTGACCATTTTTTGTTTTGTAAACGGGCAGGATGGCAGATATTTGCATCCATAATGAGGTGTGTGACCACCACTCAACTCAGCCATTATACAGCACAAAGGAATCTATAGACAGTATGTAAGCAAATGAATGTGGCTGGGTGCAACCAAACTTTATAAACATTGAAATTTTAATTTTCATTTGTCACAAAATTGCCTTTTTATTTAATACTAAAGGCCTACTTTTTAGAAGTTTATTTAAGAGAAGAGAGAGAACGTGCAAGTAAGCAGGGGAGGGCCAGGGAGAAGGAGAGAGAATCCCAAGGAGGCTCCACCCTGTCCCCACAGAGCTCAATGCAGGGCTTAATCCCATGAACCATGAGATCAAGACATGAGCCAGAACCGAGGGTCAGATGCTTAACTGACTGAGTCACCCAGGCACCCCACAAAATTACCTTTAAAAATTTTTTTTAACTATTTAAAAAATTCTTAGCTTGCAAACCATAGTTTGCTGATCCCTGTTTTTTATGCTCTATTCTTGGTTATTGACACTGTAATAGAAACATACGTTCAAAAACCTTTGCTCGAGGAGCTCCTGGCACTGGTTGGAGGTTAGGATTCTTGAAGGGAAACAATGCCCTGGCCCCTGAGTGAAAGGAGCCATGTGTATGCCGTCTTTTCCCTTTTCCTGCCATTCTCCATGACTGATCTGTGGTGTCTGTCTGCGTGCTCAGTGCTACATTGTAATCCTCCTCTCCTCTTTCTCCTCTGTTCTCCACGGAGACCATGTCAGATAGTTTCTCTCCACACAACTGCAGCCCGTTCACCTCCCAACCTGTCCCAAGCCGCAAGCGTCCATTTTGGCCTCTTAGCTTACCCGGAAAATGGAACCCTTCAGGCAGGGACTCCCACTTCCTGCCTCCAGACCAGCCACCTTAACTACACAGAAGCTCATTCTTTCTACCTTTCCTCTTATTGAAATAGAAAGTTTCACCTTAAAACTGTTGTTGGCCACGTTAACATGATTCCATTTTTTGCTGATATCTTCTTGGCTTCGAGGAATTTCTCATAAATTCCAACGTGCTGGTCGACATTCCTTTTTGCTTTTCAACTTTACTGTCAGTTATTCAGTGTATCTTCTCTGTTGTTTTGAGGAACGTGATGTGTCTGTTGTCGGGGGTGCCCGTTGTGGCTCACCCTGTCTCTCTCGAACCCCTGGTCGCACAACACCGCTCTCTCCGCTTGTTTGAGCATGGGTGTTGCCTACATTCTTGCCACGGGCTCTTCAATTCTTCAGTTCTGTGCCTTACCTGAAGCTTACGTTACCGCTCGCTGGGACCTGATGACTGGCAAACGTGTACTTCGGCCCCTGGCTTCCTCTGCACTGACTTCGTCACGTGCCTGATGGTCGTCTTCAGCCTCAGAACTTCTGCGTTGCTTTGTCTCATCAGGTGGAATCACCATCCCTCATTGCTCGAGTGAAGAATTTGGGCATCATCCTGGAAACTTCACTTAAACCTAATTAATTCAGTCTCGTGAACATCTCTTATCCTCACTGCTAACTCAGAGCTCAGTGGTCTGTGGCCTGTTGCTCCTCCTCCAGACTGCATCCTTTCTATAAAAGATAAATCTTTTCTACTAGCCTAAAACCCTGCGGTGACTCCCCATTGTCCAAAGCCTGTCACTTTGCTTGTCATCCCTTCCTCACTCTCACCCCAGCCTGGACTATGTGCATGTCCCCAAAGAAGCCAGGCCCTTTTTCTCATAGCTGTGAAAAATGCTTTCAGGCCCATTTCTCGGTCTTTCTCAAGCCTGGGCTAGCTCTCCACCCTGAGTTGGAAACACTTAGCCATAACCTCGAGTGGCCTGAAAGCTCACAGGGCAGAAACTATCTGAAGACTTGCCCCCAGAATGGACCAGTGTTCAGGAGACGTCTCGTACCATGAGCTTGGTTAGGTGCGCTGTCCTGTGTCTTTTTAGGTCGAAATCAACAGTTCAGTCTGTATATTCACACCTTCTGGGTATCACCCAGCTTCCGTGATAACCGAGAGTTGTTTGCACTTAAGCCCAACGTGATCGAGACGACCTGCTGTCCTCAGCAGAAACGAGATACTTGGTCTGTGGGCAGCCGCCTGCTCTCACGTAGGATCTGCTTCTCCAGCCCCCAGGTGTTCCCCTCTTACATAGTTCACAGTAAGCCTCTGAGTCCAGCTAAGGGTCAGGTGAGCTCTGGTGTACGGTGCAAACACCCCAGGAAAGAGCACTCTCCGAACACTGTTGAAGGAGAGGCGGGACTTTTTCCTGGGACCGGACTGGTGGCGTGTGCAGGCTGATTTGATGCCTGGAACTTTTTTCTTCTTTCTTTCTTTTTTTTTTTTTTTTTTAACTTCAGATATCGGTATGGAAATAAGGGATGATACACGTCTGACAGTAATTTAGGACATAAGCTATTGATGTCTGATTTAAAGCCTGTTAATAGTTCTCCAGAGAGAGTGCAGCACGGTGATAACAAGCGTGGACGGTAGAGCTAGATTCCTGGGTCCAGATTCTGCCTCCAACGCGTACTTGCAGGGTGGGCCTTAGTTTCCTACTCTGAAAAGTCGAGTTAATAGCAATTAATAGTTAATAATCAGTAGTACCTCATAAGATTGTGAGAATACTTAAATGAGTTAATATATGTAAAGCCCTTAGCAAACCAAGCACTTCTGTTAAGTTTTTTTTAAACTAAATTTAACTAAGTTTGAAAAGTTAAGGAGTTCAGGGAAGGATTTTATTTTTGACTGCTCTCGAATTGCTTATCCCTCAAATGTAAGGAGTGACACATGCCGAAAGTTATCTTCTGTGTTCTGACATTTGCCTCTGAAGAAACTATTAGAAAAGAGCCACGTTGGCTGAGGTGCATGCTATGAACTGGCATCTTACAATCCATGTAATCCTACCCCTCCCTTGAACTCCTGTGTTTGGGTCTTGAACAGCTAGGGTAGGAATTTAATCTGTGGCTACGAAAATGGGACACAGTTGAGTGCCCAGGTCACATCTGGTCTCCTAAGCTAGGCAGCAGGGGTGTCCTGCGGTAAGGCACCATAGCACATGTCTTACCTGGGCGAAAATGAAAGTTTGGTCTAAACAGTTCCTTTTTATTCCCAGACAACTCTGGTTGTTCTAAACCTTCGCAGAAGTCACTTGTGAATGTATTGCTTCTGCAGAGGGAAAAAGAAACTCTAGATGCTGTGTTTCGGTAGGAAATGTTGGCATTCCTCAGAAATGGGGGGCAGGTGTCTGTTACTCTTAGATTCTTTCTAGAAGTTGAGCCTAAAGGATAGTAGGGTCTGGAAAAGAAGTTAGTTTCCGGGTTTTGTTGTTAAATTTCTTTTGCAAGGAGGTCAGGAAGAAACACAGGAAAATCACATACTCTTCTCTCACATTATTCATTTAACTCTTGTTTTAAAAACTATTTTGAGTTTATCACAAAACTTGGAAAAACATTTGTCACTTTTATTTTCTAAGTGTTTTTCTTCCATACAGGAACTTTGCATTGATGGCGACTAATTTGTGTGTTTTTCTTTTTTTTCTTTTTTTCTTTTTGCATGCTGTCCCCTGTGTTGGAACTCTCAATAGAGAGTAAGTTGGTTCAATATTTGTTGGAAAGCTAACTTTACTGCATGACTGTGAAATTAACCCTTTTTCTCTATTTTCTCTCCCGAAGAGTTCATGCAGTGTTGGACCCTTGCAATCCACGAAATGCTATTTGCAGTTATGCAAACTGTCATTCTGTTTGGAGATGTGCTTCTTAATCTACTAATTAATCTAATTTGATGATGTTCTTCTGTTCTGTGTCTGATGGCTGGCACACCTAAGATACAAGTGAGAGTAAGAAAAGACTGCCACAGCCGTAACGGCCCCGGCGGTGTGGTCGTTTTCCGTGAACTGCCGTTGTGAGATACGGGGAATTATAAAGCGGTTCCCGGAAAGGCTGGTTCCACTGAACTATTTTTAAAAAATAATTCCTAAGTTTATCAATTACTAAAAAAGTAATTAGTCCCAATCTCCCCAAATATACTTTCTCATCTATAAATGTCATTCCATAAAAGCAATCAGAACAGTTTATGAAGCCGTGGTTCTCAAATTTCTTTTCTGAAATCAGATTTTTAACCCTAATATTAGCATATCTACTTTCCACTTCTTTAATTTTAGGTCATGAGAGGATCTCAACATCTGGCAGTAAACTCTGTGAGCAGGCAGTAAGTCAGAAATGTCATGTGAAATTCACAATATATGTTTTAGACAAATAGATACGGGCATATATATTGTCCCTTAGTAAGCACCGTTGGTAGGATATCAGTACTTTGAAAAATAATAATAGAATTCTCTATGTGGAATACTAGAAATAACATGTCTACATTTTTGTTCATCTGTGCTCTATCAAAAGAAATGTCTACATAGGAGACTCGAAGAAGTCTTCTTGAAGAGAATAGCAATTCAGATCTTGTTAGGAACATAAACTTGAGATATGTCAGCACGAGAAGAGGGGCCTCCTGGGAGTGACTGACAGGAGTCCAGAGAAGTGGAAGGCGACAAGGAGTATGTAGAAGAGAGAAAGAAGTTAATCTTGGCTGGGGTGAAGGGAAGATCTTAGACGTCTTTTCTTGCCATTGAGGAAAACAAGGGGTTGGCTTCCATTTAGAGGGTAAATTTCCACTTAATAGAAGATCCTTACTCTTTAAGGAATTTCTTTTATTCAGTCCTCAGCCTCTGATAAACTTTGAGCTTGGTTCTAATTGGTAACGCACAACTATACAAAAATAGAGGCTTTATTCTCAAATGTTCCAAATGTTTCAGATGGGAAGATAGTATAAATACAGAAAACTTTAAATAGCACCGTAAAGAGGAGAGGAGAGGGGGAAAAAATAAAAAGTAGCGCCATAAAGCCAGTCCCACAACACATTCCAAGAAGGAAAGACCAGTGGCTGTATACTAAAGTGGTCGACGAAGCCTTTTGGCCAGGACTTGAGCCACCGCTCAAGCAAACTTTGTCGCGAGTCCTATACTGTGTGTAAATAGAGGGTATGTGGTAGGAAATCAGGAGTGTGGGGAGATGTACTCAGAACAGTAGACTTTATGCTGCCAGATGGTCTGAGAGCAGTTTGGAGAGTTAGAACCTTGTCTAAGCATTTGCAATGTTATTCTGGACACTGTATGCACAGTGGAGGATTTTGTTTCTTTCAAAAGAATGGTGGTAGTCTGGTGTGAGAAGGCAGGCGTGCGTTGGCCTGCTGCCTTTTCTGTAGGTGAGGTTATATGGTGCACAGCTGTGCTCACTTGTGTGCGTACTTGTGTGCTGTGCTACGGCGGCAGCGGTAGGTAGTTGGGACAAGACACCGTATGGCCTGCAAAGCCTAGAATATGTACTTACCTGGCTGGTTCCAGAGACCCAGACTTGAGGTCAGGAAGGCACGGTGCCTGCAGTGATCGTCTGATGGACAGGTTTGGGGAAGGCCTGACGAGAACTGTCCCAGGGGTCATGGGGCCTAGGAGGCTAGAGCAGAGTGGGCCTGTGAAGGTCACACTTTTGATGAAAAGAGCATCAGGAAGAAGACTGGCTCTTAGTCACCACACATTTAGGGCCTGGCAACTAGAATGAAAGAAAGAAGGGAAATAACAAGAGGAAAGCAGTGGCAAGCTGCAGGATGGCCAAGCATACTAAGCTAGTGAAAAAGCTACTGCATTTCATGATGAGATGATGATTGGTGGGAGGGAAACTGAAGGAGAAGTTCGTGGAACATTGTCTTCTGCAGCTGTAAGCAAAGGATTTCCATTGAGAATAAAAGAGTAAGGGTCATAGAGGGGAGACCATATTGCAGAGAAGACGAATCCAGAATTGAAAGATTAGTCTTAAAGAGGAATAAAATTGGTTCTCCCTTGTAGGAACAGTTGTTGGAAGGATGGCTGTAGAGGAAATCAAAGTGGGGGGAAAGTCGGTCAAGAATTTTATGTTGCATGACAGTCCAGTGTGTGAGGTAAGTTATCTCACAATAAAGTGGATGGAACACAGCCAAAAACCAAGAGACTTAGCTTTAAGTCCTGATCCAACCATTCACTATGGAGATGGTGGGCAAGTCACATAATTTTCTGGTTCTCAGTTTCCTGAGAACCGGATAAAATGAGAGTTGACTTAGGCATTCTAAGGTCAGCTTTGCTATAGTGAAAGCTTCAAGTTGGAATCTTCAGGAAAAGAGGCAAGAGTTGAAACAAGATTAAAAGTGGATCAAAGAATTAGAGCACTGTGCCTGGCAAAGCAGGCTTAAGGGGGTGGACAGGAAGCCCTGATGTGTAGTGTTTGCTGTACCTCCTGAGGTGTACATACCCTTACCATGGCCGATTTCAAACTCCCAACCAGCTTACAGGATTCCTGGGTACCTAACAGTCAGCTTCCTAGGCGATAGTGACCGACTCCATCCAACACACCACTGGACTGATTTGCCGGGTACCAGTAAGAGTGAGCACTAAATTAGATACGTGTGTTGCTGTAGAGTAGGTTTGGTGGAATCCCTCAACATTATACTAGGCTCTGAGGAGACAGCCAGCAGCCATTTGAGACAGTGGGCCAAGTTTTAAATCTAAGAGAACCAGATTTGGGGGCAGGGGGTGTAGTTGGGGAGGTGGGTTGGAAGAGCGATGTTGAAGAGGATCTGGGGATCTGACGGTATTAGAAAATAGTTCCTGCTTCTGTAATTATAGTACATCTTGAGCATATAGCTAAGGTATATTCTTTTCTAACTCAGGTTCAAATATTAAGTGTTAGTTCTAATTCTGATCAGGAAAATCCTTCATTTTCTAACATAAGAGAAAAAAATGGGAGTTCATGTAGAACTGAATAAAGGAAATTCAATAATAAGACATATTTAATAATAAGACGTATATTGAGCATAACTCCTTAATTCTCAAATTAGGAAAGTTTTGAGATTAACTTTTTAAAACCATCATTTTCATAGTCTATTGTGATTATAAATTGTCTCATAATATAATGGCTGACGTTGTCCTAAGAGTTTTTTTCTTCTTTACCTACAAATAAATTCTCTACTATGGTACTGAATTTCTTGTAGAGATATACCTTAGTGTCAGTCATTTTTCACAAGTATTTTAATGAGATGCATTACTTAAGAATATTAACATTTTTTTCCTTAAATTATTTTTATCTTATAAAAATTTTTAAACTAGTGGATAAATACTGGAACCAAGTTCAAAACCCATCAAAACAGCCATCTAGGATTTTTTAGAAATCACTAAAATTAATATGTAGATTTGTATCCTGAATTATTTTCTTTTAGGTACAATTACATGTATCCCAGATCATTTAGAATTACGTTTGGGGCAGTTTTAACAAATAATGTATCTCATACCAAAAAAATGTATGACGGCTGACATACTGAGAAATCTAGGAGTCTCTAATTAGCCCAATATGTCACAGTGTTCTTATACTTTAAGGTAGCTGTCAGCACAGTCATTCTCTGATAAACTCCGTGCCACTCCTTCACAGAGCTGAGGCCTGGGGAGGCTATCAGTAGGTAGTTCCTTGCCCTAAATTTCAGATACCGTGGATTTCGGTTCAACCAGGTTAAGCTCTGGCATCATTGACAGCATTAGGTGTGCCAGCCATTATGGCCAAAGTTTCTTTACCAAGCGATGCTGCATGGAATAGCTAATTGTTGAACTGCGGCAGAAGTTGGATAACAGTTCAGACGTACTCTTGTATCACAGAGTTCAATGAAAAGCAAGACAGATTGTTTTTCCGCTTGGCTGCCAATCGCTGTGCCTCTGATTCCTGTATTCCCTTTCTGCTTCGGTTTTGAATGAATCATAGAGGTCAATGTTTCCTCCTTTTTCTCTCCCTTCCCTCGTTTATCCACTGTAGGTATTCAGCATGTTCTTGGAGACTCTGGTGGATTTCATACAAGTCCACAAAGATGATCTTCAAGATTGGTTGTTTGTACTGCTGACTCAACTATTAAAAAAAATGGGTGCTGATTTGCTGGGGTCTGTTCAGGCAAAAGTTCAGAAAGCCCTTGATGTTACAAGGTAATATTTTCTTCATATATTTCCAGTTTACCCAGTAGTGATCAGAAGTGTTTAGGTTCTCTGTTTAGATTCCCGAGTCCTTTCAAACCATTTGTGCTGCATGGGATTCTTGAAAATTATTAATCCTGCTCATTCACATGCGATATTTAATGCAGCAGTGGTCCTTAAATCAAACACTGCCTTTCTTATCTAAAACTGTCATGAACGTTGGTTGAGTAACTCAAGAGTTGTGTTTTAATTAGGATATTCAAAATAGAGTTGAAGCTCTTATTCAATCTAATGTAAACAAGAAATATTTCCTAAATTTAAGAAGAATGTTTTATTGTGCATTTAAACATTCAGAATCTTTTTTCAGAAGATTTTGAACCAATGATATATTTCTACCTTCTTGTGTAGATTGTTGAGGTGAGTCTAAGAATTCAGATACTAGGTCTGGGGAAACATTCCTGACAATGTTCAGCATTTTAGATTTTCCGATTAAATCCATAGTTGAAGCAGGCTAGACCATTACTTCCTATAGTGTTGCTTTCTGACCCCCAACAGGATAGAGACTCATGCTCAGGTTGTTCTGGGAATAATTTATATACTGTACCGCATAGACAGCACCACTCACAGACGCTACTTCGTGCATGCTCTTTGAGTACGTTGTGTTTCGGTAGTAAGCATAATTTTCTGTTTAGCTTGCCAGACGTTTACCTGATTAACTTTTGTTTTGCTTTGTTCTTATTTCAGAGAATCTTTTCCAAATGATCTTCAATTCAATATTCTAATGAGATTTACAGTCGATCAGACCCAAACACCAAGCTTGAAGGTAAAAATTTGAGGTCTTTTGAAGACATTGTAAGGGATTGAAGCATGTTATGAATAACGTTGATATTTGTATTTCTGTTGAATATGAAGCCATTCCATCAGTGGATTTTGTTCTTATAAACTTTCAGACAGTCAAGACAGCACTTCGGGACCAGCTTCACTCTTTTTGGAGTTCCAAGGTTTTTTTGTTTTTGTTTTAATCTGCATTATTTCCTTTTTTAACTCTCTTTAAAACTCTGCCGTGTTTCAGAGAATGTTTGTATGCGTCTGTTTTCAACTACTAACCTCTGAGCCTTACTCGAAGCATGCACAGATTTTACTTCAAGTGTTACTCAAACGCCAGGCTGCCTCTGCGAGAAGCTTCCCGGGGATTTCCTCTTAGAGGGCAGCACAGGTGTGGCCGTCTAACTCTAAGCTGGGGACGCAGACTTGCTCTATAAAGTCTTCTCTCATGTTATGTTTGTGATTTCCCAGTACTTTTTTTCTAAGTTTACAATTTTGAATAGGTATCTTGGGCAAAATGTCAGTTTTGCCTGTGTATTTATTTTAGTGAACAAAAATTTGTTAAGTTTAATCTCCCTGCTGTTCTCCAGTTCTCCTTCACTGACATGGTAACTTTTTTCTTCGTTTTGCAATGTGATGTTCCTAATGTGTGCATAAAATTTAGAATCGGGGTTAACTTTCTCAATTGTTTTTAGCACACATTTTCTAATTAATTCATGTGAAAACAAGGTGGATTCCAATTTGTAACTTAAAATAATTATTGAACATAAACGAAAAAATAATAGAAAAGCTCCTGAATTTTTCAGTAGAAATGTTTTCTTCGTTTTATTAAATGAGATTAAAGTCAGGGAAATAACAAGCATATGTGCATTTACAAGCCTTATATTTCTCTGCTCTCTTCTGCACGAAATGTACTCTACAAGCATTACTGCCCATGATCAGTTTTCCTTTAAGTCTCTAAATGTGATTTTGCCTTAAAATTCACAATTATGTTTCTTACCAGGGTTGACTTAGACTCAGCATAATGTCAATTTCTCAGAGCTGCTTTGTGAAAAGGATTCTGTCTGTTTTGATTTTCAAGCGTGACCTACAGAGAGAATAATTTACTTCATATTATTGATAAATGTGTTTTGATTTCATTCTTTGTCCTAGTCATCGTGCAGGGCGCTCCTAGGGATATAAAACTTACAGTTTCTTATCATTATTATAATACATGATAAGCTCTAATAAGGGTTACAAGGTAGGGACTGGGGGTAGGTATTCAGGTGCTGTAGAGCGTATTCGGAGGGATTTTTCATGGGCCAGTGGAAAGGGAGGTCTAAACCATTAGCTTAAGAAATAAGAGTGATAGGGGAGTTCTGGGAGAGAATAAAGTTGGTAAACGCCTAAAAAAAGACAGTAGGAAACAGACTAATTAAAATTTGCTTTCCTATTGGGAGACGTTCTGGAGTTACAGACTAATTCTGTAAAAGTCACTGTCTATATGGCGTGTGTATTTTATGTGATATATACACGTGTTACATATTATATACACACGTATGGAGGCAACACCGTAGGGGAAAATCACTCTAAAACTCCTAAATTGATATTTTAAGATAACAAGGAAAAGTTAAATTGGAGCCATACTTTATGCCAAAAATAAAAGTAGCTTCCAGATGAGTGGCAGATTAAAAAACTGAAGAGGTTATAGAAAAACAACTTGTATATGAGATCTGTAAATTCTGTTTTGAAAAAAAATGATGGATCTTTCAGATGAAAGAAGAAACTTATTTCTCACAGTCATGTGGTTAAAGGTCAGAAAAGAAGCAATAGAATAGGGGGAGATAGCAATGCCGAGTGATTCTGAGTAATATTTAAAAAAATAATTTTGCTGACCTTTTTCTGGGTTTCACAGATACATTGTAAAGTTAAACACACTTTAGCAGCTAGATTATTTTTCCTTCTCTAAATCCATGTTTGTGTTATTAAAATTATAGACTATATAAACTTGTGATATAGCCTACTTAAATCTAAACTTTCAAACGATTATTATGTGTGTGTTTGGTTATTTTGCCTAGTGGTGTTATAAACACACCTACTCTGGGAGATCCTTTAAAGCTGACGTGCCTCTGTAAGTTGCTAAGACCCTGAGCTAGTTGACTCTCATGTAGCACAAATAAGTATATTCAGTTATTGATGGTAGCAAGTTGAAAACAAACTACACTGAGGCTCATTCTTTGATTTACTATACTCACTGTTCAGTTTTACTGGTAGAAGGTGACATGGCTTCCGGAATCCAGAATATTACGTGCTACCGTAATTTACTAGGCCTGCTACTGCAAAATTAATCATGAAGTCTCTTTCCCTCCCCACTGTATATTTTACCTGGACGGATGATGGGTTAACTCTCAGTATTTTTTTCAGTACATCTGAAAGTTATAGTTACTTCTTAAAATTTATTCATTTTGAGGCACACCTGAGTGGCTCAGTTGGTTGAGCATCTGACTTCA
>PJEM01002169.1:70924-96953 GCA_004023845.1 Helogale parvula
CCCCGCCTTGTTTTTTAAACTGGAAGCAGAAGGAGGAAAATGTAAAAGAGTCAGAACCTTTCCTTTGCCGCCTTTCCATTAACTTGGCACAGTACTTCCCAAAGACCTTATTTGGATTTAGTGAGACAAGTGACCTCTTAAGATCAGTGACAAGGGAAGACAGAACATCGGAAATCCGATTATCTTCATCTTTGGCAATATTTTTTTCAGAGTTGCTGTTTTAATCATACATACTTTTCTTTATCTAAGTCAGCAAAGGGGTATTTAATATATGTTGAACATCTGCTGTATCCAAGGACTGTCCCCTTTGCCAGGTGCCATTCTCAACTGCACTAGCAGAGGCTTTCAGAATCATCATTAGAAAACCCTAGATGGGACTTCTTACGACAGTTGTTCTCTCCCTGCCTCTCCGCTCCCACGTGCCTGAGAGAAAGGCAGTTACCCCAAGGGTAACCAAGGCTGAGCACACAGAAGCAGCATGTACGCCTTACACCCCCCCCCCCCCCCCCCCCCCCCCCCCCCCCCCCCCCCGCCGGCTGACTCTGAAGCTGGCGTTTGACCACATGCCTACCTATACCATGCTCCCAGACATCAGGAATTACAAAAAAATGTTGTCTTTTCTCCAGTAGTACTTGTGTAAAACTTTTTTGTGACACTTGTTTTGAAAGTGAAAGCAGTTGATGGCCCTATTAAGGAGCATGATCTCATTGGGGAAAAAAATTGTATTGCCCACGCTGATTACTTACTTGGTTTATGATACCTTATTTCCAGAATACTTTGGTCCATTTCCCCAATAGCCAAATTACACTTAATTTATAAAGACTGGCTCCCAGGGAAATCTAGGCAAGAGTCAGCTGTAAGCTCTGAAGGCCGACTCAAGGAGAAGGGTATACTCTCGTCAAGAGAGTCTTCAGTTCAGACACAGGGAGTGAAACACCTGGGATTTAAAAGTTCTGCCATATGTGAAAACAAAAATCCACATTTCCATGTATTTGTACCTCAGGTATATAGGTGGTTATGTAGGTTTTTTGTTATTGTTGATGTTTCATTTTGTATTGGTTGAAAAATCACCATGTGATTGCTTTTCGAGTATAGCCAGTATCCCTCATTGACCATCTGATTGTCCTCTCATTTGCTTCCCTCTACAGGTGAAGGTTGCTATCCTTAAGTACATAGAAACTCTGGCCAAGCAGATGGACCCAGGAGATTTTATAAATTCCAGTGAAACTCGCCTGGCAGTGTCTCGGGTCATCACTTGGACAACAGAACCCAAAAGTTCTGATGTTCGGAAGGTATGTTTTAAGGTTTAGAAGGCAAATTAGAAAAGCAAGTCAGTCATATTGGATTGCCAAAGAAGGGAATTAATATTTCCGAACATTACCAGTTAGTATTGATACATTTACTTGGTGATATGAAGACTTTTTTAAAAATCTTCTCTTTTAAATGATATAAATTTTATCCAGTTAATAGGAGTACATTTTCAAACTTAGAATAAAAAACCACTGTCATTGCCACAGTCCTCCCAACCGCTAATCTTGTAACCATTCAAAATACAGTTGACCCTTTTTAGTATCCAAAATATGTAAAGAACTTACATAACTCAAGCAATCTAAAAGCAATTATAATCCAGTTTTCAAGATGGGCAGCAGACATGAACAGACATTTCTCTAAAGAAGACCTCCAGATGGTCAACAAACACCGGAAAGGTGCTCAGCATCACTCATCAAGGAAACGCAAATCAAAACCACAATGAGCTGTCACTTGACATCTGTCAGAATGGCTAAAATCAAAAACACAGGGGACAATAAGTGTTGGCAAGGATGTGGAGAAAAAGGAGCCCTCTTGCACTGCTGGTGGGAACGCAAATTGGTGCAGCCACTGTGGGAAACAGTACGGAGGCTCCTCAAATAATTAAAAATAGAACAACTACCCTGTGAGCTGGGAATTGCACTATTAGGTATTTACAAGAACGCAAATTCAGAGGAATACATTTACCCGTTTATAGCAGCATTATTTACAGTAGCCAAATTATGGAAGCAGCCTGGTGCCCACTGACTGATGCGTGGGTAAAGAAGAGGTAATGTGTACACATACAAGGGAATATTATGCAGCCATAAAACGAATGAAATCTCACCATTTGCAACAACATGGATAGAGCAAGAAAGTAGAATGCTTCACAAAATAAGTCCGAGAAAGACAGACGCCATGCAGTCTCACTCATGTGAAATTTAAGAAACAAAGGGGAAAGAAAAGACCGAGAAACAGACTATCTTTTTTTAATTTTAATTATTTTGTAATGTTTGTTTATTTGGGGTGGGGAGATGAGAGTGGGAGCAGGGCAGAGAGAGAGGGAGACACAGAATCTGAAGCAGGCTCCAGCCTGAATCAACTCCGCAGAATCGAGTTGTCAGCACAGAGCCTGATAGGGGGCTCAAACTTGCAAACCGTGAGATCGTGACCTGAGCTGAGGTCAGATGCTAAACTGACTGAGTCACCCAGGCGCCCCAAACAGAGGGATGGGGGAAATACAGAAAGGTGATTAAAGAGTACATTTATCATGATCAAAAAATAAAATGAATTAAAAAAACAAAATATAGTGCCCTCTTGAACAACACTGATTTGAACTGTGCCAGTCGACTTACGTGCGGATGTTTTTTATGGTGTAGTTCTGTAATTCTCTTCCTTCCGATTGTCTTACTAACACCTTTTCTCTAGCTTAATTATAACATACAGTGTATAATACATACAACATACAAACGGTATGTTAATTAGTTGTTTACATTATCAGTAAGGCTTCTTGTCAACAGTAGGCTATTAGTGAAGTTTTGGGGGAGTCAGCTTATAAAAAATGCAGAGTTGACGGCACAGGGTTGGTGTCCCTAACCCCTGCATTGTTCAAGGGTCACCTGTAATCCAAATCTTTCCCCTTGCACGTACCAATGTATTTTAGATAAGAATTCACAGTGTTTCATGATTTACTCATTTTAGGCATTATCTGTTCATCTGTTGATAAATCTCGCCACATGCAGCTTTCTGTCTACCATTGTCCGTAAGAATTTAGCTTCACCCATATCATTTCCACATCTTTTTGTGGATCTTTCCCCATAATTTTCATCATACTTATGAATCAGTTATTGGTAATCAATAGAAACGATTTACATTTTGACTGTGGAAGTATTCACTCCTATGCCAACATGTGGTTTGTTGCACGTTCTTCTCAAGTTTACATGGAACATTCTCCAGGATAAGACCGTATGCTACATGATGAAACAAACCTCAGGAGCTTTCTTAAAAGGATGAAAATAATGTTTCAAACATTATTTTCCTTATCATGAAAATAAGAGAACAAAGAATGTTCTCTGAACACAGTGGAATGAAATTAGAAATTAGTAACAGAGAAATTTGGAGGGCTCACAAATATGTGGATATTAAACAGCCCATTCCTAAATCACCAGCGGATCAAAGAGGAAATCAGAAGGGAAAGTAGAAAATACAGCGAGGTGAATGAAAACGAAGACATGACATGTCCGAACTCTCAGGATGCCGCTATCGCAGTGCTTGGAAGGACGGTTGTCACTGTTAATGCCTATTGTGAAAAAGAAGAAAGACCTTACATTAGAAACCTTACCTGCTACCTTACGACATGGGAAAAAGAAGAAACTAGCCCTGAAATAAACAAAGACATAAGCAAGATTAAAGCACAAATTAATAAAAGAGAAAAACAATAATCATTGGAACTGAAAGCTGGTTTTTTGAAAGATCAACAAAATTGGCAAACTTTTAGCTAGATTGACCAAGAAAAAAAGACAAAAAACAAATAAATTTTAAAAATTACTAGAATTCTAAAATTACTAGAATTGGAAATGAAAGAACAAGTAAAGTGATTGACTTAGTAATCAAAAAAGATCCCACAGACAGAAACCGAGGCCCGAATGGCTTCAGTGGTGAATTCCAGCTAACATTAATACCAGTTCTTTAGAAACTCTCTCAAAAAATGGAAGAAAGAACACTTCACAACTCATTCTATGACGGCTGTTTTACCTGGATACCAAAATCGCACAAAGACACCACACACACACACAGAGGCATGCAGGCCAGTGTCTCTTACAAATACCTATGCGTTTTTAATCCTCCACAAAATATTAGCAAACTAAATCCTGCAACATAGAATTATACACCATAAACAAGTAAATTTATTCCAGGAATGCAGGGTTAAATTAACATCTGAAAGCATGTTAATGTAACACACCAGATCAGATCAGATCAATAGAAAAGGCATCTGGCGGTGCCCCTGGGTGGCTCAGTTGGTGGAGCATGTGACTCTCCATCTCAGGGTTGTAAGTTCGAGCCTCATGTTGGGTGTAGAGATTACTTAAAAATAAATCTGGGAAAAAAAGAAAAAGACATCTAGCAAAATCTTAACATCCTTTCATGACTAACCCCTCCCCCCCCGGAAAAAAAAAAAAAAACCAAGACACACAACAAAAAAAAACCTAGCAACAGAAGGGAACTTTCTCAACCCAACAGAGGGTATCTGCAAGTATCCAGAGGTTAAATCATACTTAATGGTGAAAGACTGGATGCTTCGTTCTTAAAATTAGGAGCAAGACAGGATGTCTGCTCTTACCATTTCTATTCAACATATTCTATACAACTTAATATATACAATGCATTATACTATATTCTGGTCGAAGTGTGCAGTACCATTATGTCTAAGACTACGTACAATTAGCAATTTGTATTTTTAGTCATAACAAGAAAATAAAAAATGAAAGGCATCCATTGCAAATGACAGAGAGTTAGTATTCAAAATCTATAAACAACTTACCAAACTCAACACCCCCCCCCCCCCGCCAAAAAAAGATTATCCAGTGAAGAAATGGGCAGAAGACTTCTTTTCCAAAGAAGACACCCACATGGCTAATAGACACATGAAAAGATACTCAATATCACTCATCATCAGGGAGATATAAATCAAAACTACAGTGAGATACCACCTCACACCTGTCAGAACGGCTAAAATTAACAACTCAGAAAACAACAGATGTTGACAACGATGCACAGAAAGGGGAATTCTTTTGGTAGGAATGCAAAGTGGTGCCGCCCCTCTGGAAAACCTTATGGAGATTCCTCCAAAAATTGAAAATAGTACTACCCTATGACCCAGCAATTGCATTACTAGGAATATAGCCAAAGGATACAAAAATGGTGATTTGGAACACCTGGGTGGCTCAGCCGGTTAAACATCTGACTTCAGCTCAGGTCATAATCTCGCAGTTTGTGGGTTCAAGCCCCACATCAGGCTCTGTACTGGCAGCTCAGAACCTGGAGCCTGCCTCAGATCCTGTGTCTCCCTGTCTCTCTACCCCTTCCCCGCTCACATTGTCTCTCACTGTCTCTCTCAAAAATAAACAAACATTAAAAAAATTAAAATGCTGATTCAAAGGGGCACCCCAGTGTTTATAGCAGCACTATCAACAATAGCCAAATTATGGAAAGTGCCCAAATGTCCATTGACTGATGAATGGATAAAGAAAAAGAAGTGTGTGTGTATATACACACACACACACATACACATACATACTCTGGTTTCTCTTCAGATCGCGTAAATCTTTTGTCTTTTACAAACACACACATACATATGCACAATGGAGTATTAGCAGTGAAAAAGAATGAAGTCTTGCCATTTGCAACAACGTGGATGGAACTAGAGGGTATTATGCTAAGTGAAATAAGTCAGAGGAAGACATCTATGATATCACTTCTGTGTGGAAATTGAGAAACTCAACAAATGAACATGGGGGAAGGAGGGAAGAATAAGATAAAAACAGAGAGGGAGGCAAACCATAAGAGACTCTTAAATGCAGAGAACAGACAAGGTTGCTAGAGGGGAGGTGGGAGGAGATGGGCTAAGTGGGAGATGGGCCTTAAGGAGGACACTCTTCGAATGAAAGTGAATCACTGGGTGCTACTCCTGAAGCCAAGATTACACTGTATGTTAGCTAAATTGAGTTTAAAGTAAAATAAATAAATAAAAGGAATCCAGATTGGAAAGGAAGAAGTAAAACTATTTCCATTTGCAAATGATATGATTATATATAGAGAAACTTCTAAGGAATCACTAAAAAATTATTAAAACTAATAAGTTCAGCAAGGTTGCAGGATACAAAATCACTATACAGAAGTCAGTTATAGTTTAAACCCTTGAAATGAGTAATCCAAAAATGAAATTAAGAAATCGCTTTCATTTACAACAGCAGCAAGAAGATTAAAGTCTGTAGGAAAAAATTTAACAAAAGAAGTGCAAAATTTATAGTAGAAACTACAAAACAGTTTTGGAAGAAATTACAGATTTGAATAAACCACAAAACATTCCACGTTCATGGATGAGAAGACTTTATATTGTTATGATGGCAATAGTACCCAAAGTGATCTACAGGTGAAATGTGATCCCTGTCAGAATCCCAGAAACGTGGAGAAATTTACAAGCTCTTTCCAGAATTCATATGTACTTGCAAGAGACCCATAATAGCCAAAGCAGTCTTGAAAAAATAACAAAGTAGGAGGACTTTACACTTCCTGATTTTAAAACCTAGTATAGTCAGGCATACTTAAGAAAACTGCAAACTTAGTTCCAGACCACTGCAATCAAGCCAAGTCACATGATTATTTTCAGTTCCCAATGTATATGAAAGTTATCTTTACACTATGCTGTGGTCTGTTAAGCATGCAAAAGCATTACGTCTTAAAAAAAAAAAAAGTATATCCCCCTAGTTTAATAATACTGCGAAAAAGGCTAATTATCATCTGAGACTTCAGAGTCATAATCTTCTGGCAAGTGGAGGGGCTTGTCTTGGTGTTTACTCATCAGGATGGTGGATGCTGAAGCAATGGCTGTGGCAGTTTCTTGAACTTTGGCAGAAATGGTGGGAGACAGGATGGAAATTTATAATAGCCAAGATATGGAAGGAACTCAAGTGGTAGATGAATGGGTAAAGAAGATGTGGTATTTGTATGCAATTCACTATTGCTAGCCATTAAAAAATTTTGCAACAACATGGATGGACCTAAAGGGTATTATCCTAAATGAAATAAGTCAGATTGAGAAAGGCAAATAGCATGTGATTTCATTATGTGGAATCTACAAAACAAAGCAAGTGAATATACTCTTTTACTTGAACACTTAGAGGTCTTAGTAGAGCTTTTTAATTGGCCTCATTTCAGTTTGACTGTGTCTGGGGCCAGGGAGGCCGGAGGAGAGGAAGAGAGGGGAGTGGCTGGTCAGTGGAGCGGTCGGCAGCCCCACAAAACTTACTGATGACCTTTGCTATCTCATCGGGACAGAATTTGTGGTACCCCAAAACAATTACAATAGTAACATAAGAGATTGCAGATCACCATGACAGATGTAGCAATGAAGAAGTTTGAAATGTTGCAGGGATTATCAAACTGTGACACAAGAAGAGTGAATGCTCTTTGAAAAAGTGTGCCAAGGGGCGTCTGGGTGGCTCAGCAGCTGAACGGCCGATTCTTGATTTCAGCTAAGGTCATCATCTCATGGTTGTGAGATTGAGCCTCACGTCAGGCTTCTCACTGAGCATGAAACCTGCCCAAGATCCTCTCTCCCCTCAGCCCCTCTCCCCTGTTCATGCGGTCTCTCTCTCTCTCTCTCAAATCAAAAAAGAAAACATGCCAATAGACTTGTTCAACAAAGAGGTTGCCACAGAACTCCAAAATATATAAAGAGCCTATCAAACTCAGCACTCACAAAACAAATAATCCAATTTAAAAATGGGCAGAAGACATGAACAGATATTTCTTTAAAGAAGACATACAGATGGTCAACAGACACATCAAAAGATGCTCAAAATCACTCATCAAAGAAATGTAAATCAAAACTACGATGAATTACCCTTCACATCTGCTAAAATATGAATGGCTAAAATAAAAAACACAAGAAACAAGTGTTGGTGAGGATGTGGAGAAAAGGAACCTTCTTGCGTGGTTGGTGGGAATGCAAATTGGTGCAGCCACTGTGGAAGACAGTATAGAGGTCACTCAAAAAATTAAAAATGGACCTACCATATGATCTAGTAATCATACTACCGGGTATTTCCCAAAAAATACAAGAACACTAATTCAAAAGGATACATATCGGCCTATGTTTATAGCAGTATTAATTTATAATAGCCAAATTATGGAAGCCGCCCAAGTATCCATCAATAGATAAATGGATAAAGAAGATGTATATATACACAGTGGAATATTATTCAGCCATAAAAAAGAATGAAATCTTGCCATTTGCAACAACATGGATGGAGCTAGAGAGTGTAATGCTTTGCAGAACAAGTCAGAGAAAGACAACACCCATGTGATTTCACTCATGTGGAATTTAAGAAACACAAGCAGGGCACCTGGGTGGCTCAGTTAAGCATCCAACTCTTGGGTTTCAGCTCAGGTCATGATCTCACAGTTTGTGAGCTCGAGCCCCACGTCGCACTGTCATTGTGGAGATTGCTCGGTATTCTCTCTGTCTCCCTTTCTCTGCCCCCCCTTCCCCGCATGCACAGTGTCTTTGCCTGTCTCTCTCTCTCAAAATAAATAAACTTAAAAAAAGGGGGGGGGAAGGGAGAGAGAAACAAGAAGCAGACTTAACTAGAGAACAAACGGAAGGCTATCAGAGGGGAGATTGGTGGGGAGGTGGGTTAAGTGGTAATGAGCACACTTCTGATGAACACAGGGTGATACGTGGAATCGCTGAATTACTGTGTTATACACCTGAAACTGGTAACACTGTTAGGTTAACTAAGAGGGATTAAAATAAAAACTTTTAAAAAGGGGAGGGAGGCACCTGGTTTGCTCAGTCAGTGGAGCATGCAACTCTTGATCTCAGGGTTGTGAGTTTCAGCCTCACGTTGGGTGTAGAGACTACTTAAAAATAAAATCTTTAAAAATTAAAAAGAAAGAAATGGAATACAGCACTCTAGTAAAGACCTAGTTTGTGCTGTGAAATAAGTAAATGAATTAATAAAAATGTATCTAGGGCCACCATGGTGTCTCCGTTAAGCTTCGACTCTTGATCTTGACTCAGGTCATGATCTCACAGTTCAGGAGATCGGCCCCACGTCAGGCTCTGCACTGACAGCATGGAGCCTGCTTGGGATTCTCTTTTTCCCTCTCTGTCTGCCTTTCCCTCACTCATCAAAATAAACATTTTTTTAAAATGTATCTAGTAAGGAAAATGTGATCCTAAAATATAAACTAACAAAAATGGACTTTATCAAAATATACTTACAAACTATTGCATTTTAAATCACACAACTTAAACCCATATTATGTAATTCAGAAATTGAGAAATAGATTGTTAGAACATAAAGAAGGCTTATACAGGAGGTTAACTCATGATAAGGGTGTCACTTCACGTCACAAGGAAAGGACACACTGATCAGTAGGTGGTTTTTGGAACAGTTGGGTTCTCTGTCTCTGGGAGAAAAGAAAGCTGAATCACACACCAAAATAAACCCTAGATGGAGAAAAGTGTACCTTAACCATCGTGAATTCATTTGCTCAAATAACCTTGAGGCAGGTTTGATATTTTTCCAAAAAGGGAATCGTAACATTTTGTTTCAAAATACAAACAGTTTCAGTTAAGCACTACTAGCATGTTAGAGTGCACACCCACACGATGTATATGTTGTTGTTTTTAGGAAAATGGGCTTATGTTGTATCTTGTTTTATTATAGTTTTCCTTCAGCAGCGTATAATAGCCCTCTCGCGCTTTCTTCACTCCAGGGCTCCGCCGTCTGTCAAGGCTACGTCATGTAGTGTGCCACTGCACCAACGAAGCGTAGTCTAACCCTTCCCCTAGTATTGTGTATTCAGAGGTCAGAAACATGGGACACTTAGGTTTTCAAAGAATGGGACCTGAAAACGTCCAGACCAAGATACGCACATTTTCCTCTGAGTCCCGATTGTGAAGTAGATGGGTTTCTTTCTCCTCTCATTAAGTTTCTGTGAAATCTGAATTTCAGAGTTTGGCTTTCCAGAACTCAGTTACTTTAAAAGAAGGAAGTAAATTTTTAAGTTTTCTTAACTGATCTGAGTTAACTGATCTGAGTAAGCTTTGTTTTATTCCCATTTCCACCAAAATATAAGACTAGTTTTTACTTACATAAAAATGAAAAGTAAAGTATGAAGTTGCTCCGATGGGCTTTGAGCAGCTGAGAGATAGACCAGGTTCCCCTGCTTTCGAAAAGTAGAGTCCTGTGAGGCTTTCGTACGGCGGACGGTGTAAAGCGAAGAAGCAGCACCGTTCGTTTACACAGAAAAACTTTTGAGAGCTCCCTTGGAGTCTTTTCCGATACCTTAGGATGTGTCTTGCTAACAGACGCACATCATAAATCGAGACAAAGCACAGATGCTCACATGCCCTATTCGCCAAAGCCATGGCGGCTCGATGCCGAGATGCCGAGTGCAGTTCCTGGGGCTGGGGCTCGGCGGTGCTGGGCTCACCGCTTGGAGCGCAGGCTGTGAAGCTCACTGCAAAACAGACGTCAAATGCTATTTTTGCTTTTTCCTTTATTTATAAAAGTGAAGGTCTTTGTTTTTCTTCTGGCTAGGGAAGAAAGGTACTGTTCTAGGTCTCTCATAAAAGTGAAGTGGTATAATGGGAACTTCTGAAGGGTGTGGGATACCTATACATAGGTGTTTCCATCCATCTTCCTGCGATTATTCAGAAAACTGAAGTAGTAGTATATATTGGTAGAATAACCCTGGAAACTGTCTTGGGGTGCCTAGGTGACTCAGTTGGTTAAGCATGCAACTCTTGATTTCATTTCAGGTCATGATCTTGAAGTTCGTGAGATCAAACCCCTTATCAGGCTCTACAATGACAATGCAGAGCCTGCTTGACATTCTCTCTCCCTCTCTCTCTGGCCCTCCCCCACTCACACTCTGTCTCTCAAAATATATTTTTTAACCCTGGAGACTTGTTAACTTTTGCCATTGATTGCTAGATTATATTTTTGACAGTTTTTATAGTTCCTTCTTACCTTCAAAAAAATAAATGGTGGGGCACCTGGCTGGCTCAGTGGGTTAAGTGTCTGACCCTTGATAAGGGCTCGAGTCGTGATCTCTCAGTCGTGGGACTGAGCCCCACGTCGGGCACTGTGCTGACAGTGCAGAGCCTGCTTGGGGTCTTCTCTCTCCTTTTCTTTCTACCCCTTCCCCAATCGGGCATGCTCACTTTCTCTTTCTCTGTCAAATATTTTCTTATTCTCCCAGCAACAAAATTTGAAAGTACGTAAAGACAGCGTCTTTTTCTGTGGAAACGATGGGCTTGTGCTGTGTTGAACAGAAATGCTGAGTGAAGGAAATGGACTCCTCTGAGTCACCAAAATACACTCATCTGCTTCTTATATGTGTTTGTTTTACAGGCGGCACAATCCGTGCTGATTTCCTTGTTTGAACTCAATACCCCAGAGTTTACAATGTTGTTAGGAGCTTTACCAAAAACTTTTCAGGATGGTGCTACCAAGCTTCTTCATAACCACCTTCGAAACACTGGCAACGGGACCCAGGTACCTTTCCGTTTTCCTCTTGGCTGTCATGTGACGTGATGGTTGGTTTCTCAGAAATTGCGCTTACATGAAGTCAGCTTCTGGTCCTAGTATATCATCTTTGCATCTGTACGGGGCAGCATTTCCTAAGCAGAGTTAAATATCGTCCTGGAAACAGCACGGTGCTGAGGCTTGTCGTGTTTGTATCGTTATTTGGCGTCCATTAGGTTGGTGGGGAACAGCGACCAGGATATGAACAGGAAATAAAACCTGAGCGGCTCTGCAGGCTGTCCGAATTCTTTGGGTAAACTAGTCCCTGTTGGAGGGCTACAAGGGAGGACTTGACTAACAAATAAGGTCTGAAGAAAATAGGGCCTTAAAAGGTGTGCTGGAAAGCCCGTTCACAGGTTTGTGGGTCCTTAGTTGCTTGAATATACAAAATTTTGTTTTGGGAACGTAAGGTCTGAATAAATGTAACATTACAGTGTTTCATATGCCCTTAATGGCAAGCATCATTTACATAAAATGCCTAAAGAATTGAACTTGGGTTTTTTAAAAGGACAGACCTTTTATCACGGTTACAGGAGAAATTAAATTCACTTATAGCTTCACCTTACTTATAGCCTTTACTTAAGGCTTTACCTCAAGCCTGAGGGTTAAAAATAATCAGAATAATTTCTTGGGATTAAAGCTGGTTGGTTATCTTTTTAAAAGGAGAAGGAATCATTTAATTATATCTGAACAATCAGGCAAATTAATAATATGAGTGAACGTTCCTTCTTTGGTATGTTTGCAGAAATCATTTGTAAAACAGACTCGAGGAATAAAATTTAAGTATTAGTAATGGTTAGAGGAAGGAAATTGGCTCAGAATGGGAAGCTAATTTACTTGTTTTTAATGTTTGTTTATTTTGAGAGACCATGAGCAGAAAAGAGCAGAGAGAGGGAGAGAGAGAATCCCAAGCAGGCTCCACACTGCCAGCACAGAGCCTGATGTGGGGCTCAACCTCACAAACCATGAGATCATAACCTGAGCCAAAATCAAGAGTCAGACAGGTAACCAACTGAACTACCCAGGCACCACAGAATAGGAAGCTAATTTCAAATGGTTAGTTTGGGGACACCTGGGTGGCTCAATAGATTAAGCATCTCCCTCTCTCTCTCTTTTTTTTTTTTTTTTAACATTTATTTATTTTTAAGAGACAGAAACAGAGTGTGAGCAAGAGAGGGACAGAGAGAAAGGGAGACACAGAATCCGAAGCAGGCTCCAGGCTCTGAGCTGTCGGCACAGAGCCTGACACAGTGCTTGAACTCACAGACCGCGAGATCGTGACCTGAGGTGAAGTCGGACACTTAAACAACTGAGCCCAGGCACCCCAAGCATCTGACTCTTGATTTCAGCTCACATCATGATCTCATGATTCATGGAATTGAGCTCCACATTGGGCCTACTTGGGATTCTCTTTCTCTCTCTCACTGTCCCTCCCATGCTCACTTGTACACTCACTCTCTTAAAATAAATAAACTTAAAAAACAAATTGTTAGTTTGGGATCCTACTGGATCTTTGAGGAGGAAGATGTTGATAATATTTGAGAGAAGGAAGTGGGTAAGGAAAATAAGAGAAGACTAAAGAGTTAGATTTCCAAATAGAAAGGTTTTCCCTACAGAAAGCAAAGATAAGGACTTGAATATTTAAAATATTGACTGACAAATATGCCTCTTTCATACTGTTCCACTTCTTGATTGCATGGCTTCCTTAAGAGCCTTTTAGTTGAACTTATGTGTCATGTGTTAATATTTATTTGACTCCCCCCCGATCAGGGTTCCATGGGGAGTCCTTTGACAAGACCAACACCACGTTCACCAGCCAACTGGTCCAGTCCTCTAACTTCTCCTACAAATACGTCACAGAATACTTTATCTCCAAGGTAACAAGAGTTCTTTTCCATCATGGTTTGTGTTTGCAGATTCCCATTCTTAGACAACAGACATTAATATAATTCCAGTTGATTTCCACTTGACGTCAAAGGTCCTGACATGTAGAAACTTAAGCAGATTCAAAAAATTTTTAAGTTTATTCCATAACTAACCCTGTAAGTGAAAACAATGCATAGGATATCAATTTTTTTTGGTAAGTGAAAAGAAAACTGGCTTTTGTAAATTACTGCTTACTGCATTAAATGACATAGTTAGGTTTCTCAGATACGCTTTTAGACAAAAGCATAAACATAGTGAAGAACAGGGAAAGGCCAAATATAAAATGACATTATGACTGTGTCTTAGGACAAATGTGACTGTGAGATTGAGCCTTAATACAAAATATAAGCTTTGTAAAATTTTCACACCCTTGTGGCGTTCAAGCCCGGGCTGTATTTCCAATGAAGTTCTTCACTCATTAATGGACTAGTATTTTTCCCTTTTCCTAACTTTTAAGAAATAGTTTGCATAGGAGTCCATTTCTATTAATGTAGTTACTAACTTTATTATTAGCTATGTAGCACAGCATGTTTCATCATATTCATTACACTTGTAGAATAGTTCAGCATCTAAGGAAGAAAAATACATTGCAGACTTAACGTCTAGCCCATTTATTCCTTGTTACGCATATGTGACGATTTGATGGCTAAGTCCCAGCTTCCGTTGAGTTTTAGAATTTGGTTATAGAATTCTATTATAAACATGTATGTTCAGTGTTAAAACATCTCTGCCTTCCTATAAATCTGTATAAAATACATTTATCTTCTCTTCAGGTTATGCCATTATTGTAAGCGAGTCCCAGGAGTTAGCAAACTGTCTGTAAAGAGCCATATGGTAAAGTTAACATTTTTAGATTTCAGCGGCCATGGGTTGCTGCCCTCTGGTTAATCAGAACATTTTTGAAGGTGAAAGGCAAGCCAGGTGTTACGGGCTACGCATCCACAGTGCTCGTAAGCGGCCCTCGTGGGTGGACGAGGGCACATGTACCTTCACTGCGTATGGTTGTCAGGTTTGGTTTGGTTTTGCTAAGTATGCTTTGGGGAGTATACATTCTCATCGTGTCCTTATAGACATCCTGCATAACCTCAAATGTGTTTTGTGTTTTAAAACTACACGCAAATAACCATTAGTTGTCTTTTTCATAGTGCATTTGATTATGACACAGAAAATATGAACTCTGAAGATATTTATAGCTCTCTCAGAGGTGTCACTGAAGCAATTCAGAATTTCAGCTTCCGTAGCCAAGAAGATATGAATGAGCCATTGAAAAGAGATTCCAGAAAGGATGATGGCGATTCTGTGAGTATTTGAATGTTCTTACATTGCAGAGTTTTTCATTAAGAGACTTTTGTTGGATTTTTTTTTTAACTTTACTTCCCGTCATTTTCAGATGTAACTTTTTAGGGGTCACTCTGCAAGCGTTCACTGAGTATCTACCACATGTCGGCACTGTGCTGGGTCTCAGATTTACAAGGCAGAGTTGCTGCCCTCAAGTTCCTCATAAATTTTCAGATAGAGATGAGTACTATTGAATTTTAGGTTAGAACATAAAATGAATCTGTTTTTTCTTAATGTTTGTTTATTTTGAGAGAGAGCACACAAACATGCACGAGCCGGAGAACAGCAGAGAGAGAAGGAGAGCGAGAATCCCAAGGGAGCTCCATGCCCTCAGTGCGGCATGCGGCACTGCATGCGGCAGAGTGTGTGGACAGATCTCACAAGTCACGAGATCATGAGCGGAGCCGAAATCAAGAGTTGGGCACTTACCCGGCTGAGCCTCCCAGGCGCCCCAGAGTGAATCTATTTGAAATGAATTGGTCAGGGAAAGCCTCTCTCAGTGGGTGACTTTTGCACCGCGACCTAAATAAAGCCGGAGAAGACCTAGGCGGGGAGAATTCCATAAAAGAAGTGGCAGACGCGAGGACATTTGGATGAGAACAAGCCGTGCTCAGCTGGGAACCAGGGCGGGAGGCGGCGGTGTGGGACCGGATGGAGGAGTCGGGGCGGAACGTGGCCAGGTCGCATGGGTCTCGTTGCCCCCGGGGCGGTGATAGGGCTTTGCAGCGTCAGTTTGTGGGGCTCCAGTTAAGGGTGTTATGACCCGTTTTTCTGCCGTGGCTGAGGACTGCTCCGTTTGTTCACATAAAGAGCAGCTGTTTGGGGAGAGGGAAGGAACAAAACAAGCAGTTGTTTCTTACACTGCCGCCGCACGGGCAGTTCTGTTTTCTCCACACAAGCCAGCCCGCCATTTCCCATGGAGTCCGTGGTTTCTCAGCATTTGCAGAGTTGTTCGGCATGTCGCTGATGGGCCCTCCTCTGTCCTCCGGACTGCCGTCCCGCTGTTGTCCCGCGGGCCAGAGCCAGCTCGCCACTCCTCTTTGAGGTGCCCCACCCCAAAAGCAGTAACAGTTTAGGAAGAATCACTGCTTGGGACTTGTTCCCTCCGAGATAGCAGGTGCAGTGTGGGGGCTCCGACAGGATTCTGGCAGAATGACGTCAAACCCCACTCCTGGCAGATACGTATTATCACTGCCAACCCTCGGTATTGTCATTAGGAAAATGAGGCGATGGCTGTATAGCTTGAGAGTTGTAACTATAATAAATTAGGACTCTGTCCAGCCCACGCCTACATCCAGCTCCCTGTGGAACTTCTCGTCTCCTCCCCGAAGCTGCTCCTTACCGTAGCAGCGCTAGTCACTTAGCCAAAACCCTTGGACCAAAGAGTGGTCCGTCTCTCCTCTCTTTCTCTCATCCTCCACACTCGCTCTGTCATTGTCTTTTCAAAATATATCCAAAGTCCATCCACCGCCATCACTGCCATTCTGGCTTGAGCCATCACTGTCATCAGTTCTCACACCTGGGTTATTAAAATAGGCACCTAACTGGCCTCCTTGATTTTGCCGTTGACCTCCTGTCATCTGTTTACACACCTCTGCTTCTAACTCTATGGAATGTCCCAGAATAAAAGCCAAAGTCTACCCAGTCGGCTTTCTTCCCTGTTACGTCTCTGGCCGCATCTCCTACTACTTCCCTCTGCTCCAGCCGCACTGGCTTCCTTGCTGTTCCTTGAACTTCCTGGGCGTGCTCTTGCCTCAGGGCCTTTGCCCTGGCTGTTCGCTCTATATTAAAGTCCTTCCTGGCTGATTTTCTTCAAGTCTTTGTTCACACGGCTTACTCCACCGCCCTAGCTAACCTGCACCTCCCTCCTCCCGCCACAGCCTCGCAGTCCCTGTAATACCGCACCGCCTGCGCACACTGATCACCGCCCGCCGTCCTCTCCTCTCACTCACTCTTTGTTTGGAGATGTCCGTCCCCAGCTAGAATGTAAACTCCGTGAAGGTGGACAGCATTCTCTTCTGCTCATTAATATCCCCCCCCCCCCCGCCAAGAATGAAGCCTGGCACACAGTGGGTGCACAGTAAATATTTGAAGAATATTTGTAAAGCATCTGAGTAATGGCTCAGCACATCGTCGCTATGAGTAGACAGTGGCGTTTGGTGATACTGGTGGTTGTAATGAGTGTCATACTAGTATTAGCATCAGTGGTAGGATTGGTGTTTTATGATAAGGATGTTAATGTGCTTAAACTCCAGACATCCTTTCAAAAGTTATAATCCTTGAGGCCTTTTAAAAAATTTTTTTATTCTTCTTTTTTAATTTATTTTTACTTTATTAATGTTTAGTTTTGAGAGAGAGAGAGAGAGCATGAGCATGGGACGGGGAGAGAGAGGGAGACACAGGATCTGAAGCAGGCTCCAGGCTCTGAGCTGTCAGCACAGAGCCTGACGCAGGGGTCAAACCCAAGAACTGTGAGATCATGACCTGAGCCGAAGTTGGACACTTAACTGACTGAGCCACCCAGGTGCCCCTTATTTTATCTTTTAATGTTTTACTATTTTTTTTTGAGAGACAGCACAAGTAGGGGAGGGTCAGAGAGAGAGGGACACACAGAATCTGAAGCAGGCTCCAGGCTCTGAGCTGTCAGCACAGAGCCCGATGCGGGGGCTCAAACACACGAACCAGGAGATCATGACCTGAGCCGAGGTGGGACACTTTACCAACTGAGACACCCAGACAGCCCCCCCTCCCTTTTTTTCAGAGAGAGAGAGTGCACGTGCGAGAGAGAGACAGAGAGAGAAGGGAAGAGGGTGGGGAAGAGAGAATCTTAAGCAGGCTGCACGTCCAGCATGGAGCCTGATGCAGGGCTTAGGTCTCAAGACCGTGAGATCATGACCCGACCCGAAATTAAGAGTTAGTCACTTAACCAGCTGAGCCACCCCGGCACCCCCAAAATTTGATCCTCTCATCCTTTGTTGACATCCTGTCATTGTGTGATTTACTGCCTTAATAATAGACTGTGGCGGTGTTTAGTTCTGTGCTGGTAACGAAAGTCCTTATGTCTGTAACTGGCACGGCGGGCTGTGATCCACGGACTGTTTTCTGGGCGAGCCTTCGGCAAGGGACTATGGGAATCATGGGAAACAGCTTTCTTTGATGGTTCTTATTTGCTCCCACAGCTGTGGGTGTTGCTTTTTGTTGTTTCTGTTTTTGTTTTTTACATGTTTACTATGAGCTTTGACGTTTTGAATGTAAGTTTTAACTCCTCATGTTGATTCCTTTGAAGCACTAGAGAAATATCTTATTAGAATTTCAAAGAAGTATTTACAAAGGAATTAATTTGCTGTACCTTCCCCTTCCCATTAATAGTGTGGCGGTCCTGGGATGCCCGACCCAAGGGCAGGAGGTGACACCACTGACGCGGGCCAAACATCCCTTGATAATAAAGCTTCGTTACTGCACTCAATGCCTGCCCACTCGTCTCCGCGCTCGCGAGACTATAACCCGTATAACTACTCTGATGGCATCAGCCCCTTCAATAAGTCTGCCCTCAAGGAAGCCATGTTTGACGACGACGCCGACCAGTTTCCTGATGGTAAGTTCTGGGTCATGTTTTGTCACCCGTGCTTTCGAGGACTGGTGATCAGTGAAGCAAAGGAAAGAGACACGCTCTTTTATTGTGAGTCCCTAAGAAGTAAGGAGTTTTGGAGTGGAGCAGTTTTCTCCCATCTCTAGGAGCTCATTTCTAGGGGTTTGGTAGTTTTCTGCCCCAGAATGAGACACGGGGTAATCCTGAAATCATCCTTGAATCAGAAAAGCCATACTGACTGCACAGAAACCACTGAAATCAGTTGTAGCTTATAAATTTAGTTTATCTGTAGACACAATTCAGTCATTAATTTTTATACCAGTGCGACAAAACCCTTGGAAGAACAGCCCATTCTTTGTAAGAGCCCTTGAATAAAGAATGAAATCGTGAACTCTAAGAAGGTGCGTTCAAGACCCGATGTGGGGGAAGTTACCATTAGAATTTGAAGTCAGCTTCGGACTAACTACAGCATTTCCGGCGGCCTGGACGTTTACTAGGCTGTGCGGCCTGACCCGGGGTCGGCTGTTCCTCAGCGTCACTTCCGAAGGAGGCTGGAGACGTCCCCCCTCCCTGCCCTCCGGTCACGTCACGCAGTTAGGTTCACGTGGGTCCACGCTGCTACAAAGCACAAAACACTGCAAATGGTTTAGGTATTTTTAATAAGAAGGGATTACGTTTTTCCCTACAAATTACGTAATTCATTAATTTTTTATTGAAGACTCAGGTAAGGTAAAGTAATAGATAACTGTATGTGGGTAAATTTGAAAGTTCCCCCTTAAAATTTGTGTGAGATTATACTTAGGTAGTTTCTGGCTTTCCTGGGTCCCCAGTGTTCTGTCAGTGAACATGTTTCTGCATGAACTTTTATGCACATAAATAACTCATTTACTCTAAGGTTTCTGGACAGAGAATTGCTTGATAAAGGGAGATCTGAGTTGAAGTTGTGGGGTTACCACCCAGTTACTGACTCGGAACACCTGGCCGGTTTAGGTGCGGTGCTGATTCCTTGGCCAGCACGGAGCATTCAGACCCTTTAAAATTTTGTCACCATGACAGATATAAAATAGGTCATCCTAATGATAGCATTCCCTGAATTATTAGAAAGATTGAGTATCAGCAATCATTTTTAAGTTTTATAATTTGGTAAGTGGAAACATATCTTCATTTTTATTTCTTTGATGACCAATCAGGTTGATGAATCATGTTTTTACCAATATGTCATGTTAAGAGTCTTAATATATCGGCGTGCCTGGGTGGCTTAGTAGGTTAAGCATCTGACTTTGGCCCAGGTCATGATCTTGTGGTTCATGGGTTTGAGCCCCACATCAGACTCTAGCCTGGCAGCTCAGAGCCTAGAACCTCCTTTAGATTCTGTGTCTCTCTCTCTCCGTCTCTCTCAAAATAAATAAACATTTAAAAAAAAAAAAAAAAGAGTCTATGGGGCACCTGAGTGACTCAGTTGGTTAAGCAGCCAACTTTGGCTCAGGTCATGATCTTGCGGTTCGTGAGTTCAAGCCCCGTGTTGGCTCTGTGCCGACAGCTCAGAGCCTGGAGCCTGCTTTGGATTCTGTCTCCCACTCTCTGCCTCTCCCCCACTCACACTCTCTCTGTCTCAAAAAGGTTTTTTTTAATAATTAAAATTTTTAGAAAGAATCTTAATATATCTCAATTATGACAAAGACAAAATTAAGACAGTTTGCCAAACTGAGTCTGAATTACAAAGGAATCTATAAATTGCCGAAATGATTGATTTTGGTGTGTTTTGATCTGTCACAAATGCTGGCTCTATTGCTGAGGGTTATTTGTGGTAGCAGCAGAAGCAGAGGGAACGCACTGGACATAGTGTAAGCGTCCTTTCACCCTGCGTGGTCCCCGCAGCCTGGAAAACTGAGCCGACAGACTTGCAGCTTTGTTCTTAAATTACTTAGGTGCAGCGGTCACATGCTTGTGGACCAGATTGGCTCCACTGGCATTTCTTGTTTCAGCTGCAATTTATATATATATATATATATGTATGTGTATATATATATACATACACATACATATATATTTAATTTTAAAGTAATCGAAAGCTTAAAAAATGAGGGTACAAAGAACTTTTCCTTGGACCTCTCAAGAGTAAGCTTTCGAACTGACGCTCCATCGCCGCAAACACTTGAGGCTGTACTCTCCTTAAAGACGCTCTCCACGCACCCGCAGTCCACTGCTCCGCGTCAGGTGGCGCTCTCCAGTGCCTTAACCGTCACCTACCCCTGTTGGGTTTTGTCCGCTGTCCCAGTGAGAATTCCTTGAGCCAGAGGATCCACTCCAGACCTCGCATGGTGGCGTTTACAGGTCTCTGTAGTCCTGTTCAGTGGCCGTGATGCTTGTGAAGCACAACTGTATTTTCGCGTTTCCCTCCGTTTGGGTCTGACGTTCTCGTGATTGGATGCAGGTCATGCGCGTCCCAGAAGTGGTAGTCCTTCGGGTCATAAATGATTTCACTTTGCCCTGTGGCTGGTGATAGAAACTTTTATCACTTGATCGTGCTGCTGCTTACCAGGCTTCTCCACTATGAAGTTACTCCTTTTATAATTAATATGTACCTGGGACGCCTGGGTGGCTCAGTCAGTTAGGCGTCCAGCTTCTGCTCAGGTCATGGTCTCACGGTTTGTGGGTTCGAGCCCCACGTCGGGCTCTGTGCTGACAGCTCAGAATGCCTGGAGCCTACTTCTGATTCTGTCTCTCTGTCTCTCTATCTCTGTCCCTCCCCTGCTTATGCCCTGTCTTTCTGTATCTCTCAAAAATGAGTAAGCGTTAAAAAAAATGTATAATTAATAAGTGCTTTGCAGGGTGGTACTTTAAAACTGTATTAAAATGTATTCATTTAAAAAGTTTCATTTACGTATTTATATGAACTCATGGTTTGCATTGTACTTAGTGGTTGTAATTTATAACATCATTATTTATCTTGAGGTTCTTACGGTCTTGGACTTGACCTGTTCCTTTGACAGTGTCCCTGTCCTTGCATGCTGGCATGACGAAATGTTGTCTTGGAATCCATCATTTATTTCTCCAGGAATGGGTCCTTGGTTTCCTTTAATAAAAAACGGTCATTAAAGCTGGAGTCGGGGCACCAGGTGTCCCCGCTGCTGGTGGGCCCTCACTACTCCTAAGCTTTCTGAGCGGCCAGAGCTAAGGGAATGCATACATACGCGTGTCTGTATATGCACACACGTGCACACTGACTCCCATCTGTTTCTATATCAGGAGATTATTCTAGTTTCCTCCTTTTCTGTATGGACACCCCCTTTTTCTGACACTGAGAGACCGGCTTTCCTCATCTTTAGTAGGTTTACTTATTTGTTCAGTCTCCCTGTATGCAGCCAGCTTTCCCTCTCTGCGCCGCACCCCCCTCCCTTGCACATCGCACCGCTCACCTCGCTGGGTGGGCTCTGCCCCTCCACGAGGATACCCTCAGCCTCCTTGGGCTCTGACACCCAGTGCCATGGATGCCCTTCTCACTCTGCATGGGCTCTGACGGGTCGCACGTGGTCACCAGGCCCTGTGGACCCCCTTCTTGTCCTGGCTGAGCTCTGAGGTCCCATACTTCACGTGGTCAGTACGGAAACCCTGCTTCTGCTGCTCAGAAGCCTGTGTTCCCAGGCCTGGTCATCTGTAGTTTTGACGAATAGAAAAATCTCTTCATTTATGAGGCTGAAGAATTATGTTTTTACCAACTGCTCAGGTTAAGAGAGTTAATATTATCACAAACCCAAAATTAAGACAGTTTAGCAAGATTACCCACTAATCTCGTCTAATTCTCTTCTCCTTTACTAACGACCACATATTTTCCATTTGTTAAGGGAAGACATCTTTGGAAATTATATAACTGAAATCTAAACCGGGTGGAATATTTTTGAACTTGAAGAAATTATCTCTTCGCAGCCTGATACTTGATTGGCTTCTGAAACATAAGACAGCCATCTGACGTCGATTAAACACGCTCTGAAAGTGGATAAGCAGTCAGTTAAACAAAAGAGTAGTTGCTCTAAGCTTCCTATAGCAGTTATTTTCCTTTATTGTCTATGGTCATTTTTAAATTTGAGATGGGGAAGGCCTTGTTCGACATTATTTTATTGTGAACGTTGCCAGCATTACCCATTTTTAAAAATTTTTCAACCTCCATTGTTCTTTTGATTTTCCTTTCATGTCTGCCCCATTGCAAAATTTCTCCTCCTTTTTTTGTTCTTAAAATCCATAACTTTTGGCAGGAGGTAATTATTTTTTTAGGTCAGAATTTCTATAAAAAGAAATTGTTTTGAAATTCTGAGGCTTATTTAGTATGTCTCTATTTAGATAATTCCGTACACATTACAGATAGATACCTTAGTGATAAATTTATCAAGATTAACATGTCAAAAAAACCTGAAATCCCACTCATGTCCACATAACCTTTGTAGAGTTTACGAGAGACCATAAAATTCCAGAATATTACTGCTAGTGAGGATGATTCTGTTATTCAAGGGGTACTCATATCAAAGTTTGCCAGTGAAAAGAATATCCCATATTTTTTAGCAGTATCAGAATTGTAATTGTGCCAATATTTGTCGTAAGGACACATGGAAAACCAATATTAGTGAGTTTATTGTATTCCAAGCCCAAAGTCGGTGCTCTTTTCCCATTTTACTCATAAGAAAACAGCACCTCCACACTGATTAAGAATGTGCCTCTGTCCCACAAAGGGTCAGAGGGACAGGTTTGGTGGGTCTCCAGAGCCTTATCTTCTCACATGAGCCTGATGCCTGTCTGTCAGAAGAGGAATTACAGGGGCGCCTGGGTGGCTCAGTCGGTTAAGCGACCGGCTTCGGCTCACAATTCGTGGGTTTGAGCCCCGCATCAGGCTCTGTGCTGACAGCTCAGAGTCTGGAGCCTGCTTCAGATTCTGTGTCTCCCTCTCTCTCTGCCCCTCCCCTGCTCACACTGTCTCTCTCTGTCTCTCAAAAATAAATAAAAGACACAAAAAAATTAAGAGGAATTACAGTTGGTTATACTTTATCTTAATTAATTGAGTACTTGAGGCTTATCTCATTTATTTGTATGATATGAATAGTTCAGTTTTGTAACAAAATAATGTGCATTTTTGGCAAAAATGGTTTTCCTGTCAGTCATCTGTCCAGACCATTTTAGTCATTTCTAATTATCTCCTTGTGTAATTAGGAGCCTAGATTCGTGGAGAAAAGAGCTGCATTCCCTGGAAAGCATTCTGTGTGTGTGGCTCCCCTTTACTGAGCTGAAATAAAATACACTCTCGCTGGAACGATTCTCCGTGCAAATCTGATAACAACTGTGCGGGAAGGCGCTGATGAGGTTCATAGAGGTGCACCGCTCCCGCCGCGGCGGCTGCGTTAGGCCGCCTGTCCCCGCGCCGGGCGGCAGAGGGGGCGTTATCGAGGGGGGGTTTTCTTCAACAAGTTCGGGTGTTGGCGTTATCTTTGAACTCAGATTTCTTCTTTCCATGGCTTGCTCTGGTTGTACCGACGTTCTTCCCCCTTCATCTTCCAAAACCCCAGCCTGATTCACCTTAGTGATCATGCTTCTCGGTTGTCTCAGATTCTTAAGTTCAGTGATCACGTTTTATGCGCCATGTATGATGTTGTTAGTGTTCTAATTGTAATTCCATGAAAGTTGTCACAGCAATCTTTCCTTTTTAACAGTGAATGTCGTCATTATTTTAGTTCAATTTTCCTTCCCTGTCACCTGTTGGTTTTACTCTAGTTGAACTCATCTGTTCCAATGGTTCAGCTTAATTTCCTTTCCTCAGGTTTCTGAATCCCCTTAAGTAAAATGTAATTTTTCTTCGGGATCCTGGGTGGCTTAGTCAGTTGAGCTCCAGTTCTTGATTTCAGGTCAGGTCATGATCTCTCACAGTTGTGAGATCGAGCCTCACTTCAGGTTCTGTGCTGGGTGTGGAGCCTGCTTAAAATCCTCTCTGCCCCTCCCCTACTTAGTCTCTCTCTGTGTCTGTCCCTCCACTCCCCCTCTCAAAAAAATAAAAAGATTGAAGGGGAACTTCACAATGGTAGGATCAAGTGGTCACCACCAAAATCCGTTGGTCATTATTGATACCACTAAAAATGGAGTGCCCAAACTTGTGAGCCTCCTGGCATGACATCATAGAAATGCATACTGGTGTTCAGAAAGATAAAATGATATATTCGCCCTTTACTAGAAATATTTTGCAAAAATGGGGAGGGAGGAAGATGAAGTAAGAATGGTAAACTATTTTAAAAAAAAGAATGGTAAATTATTCATAATCTAATGATAAATAATGATAATTATTAAATCTAGGTGATGGGTATATATGGGGGTCCATTATATATTTTCTCTATGTGAATTTTTATTATAAAAAGTTTTCAACTATAATTGATGGGTTCAGGATGACTAAATGGAAAAGAAAATTCGTCCTTTTTTTTCCTTAAAACTAAAGCTGTCATCCCCGTACTTACAAGAGTTACAGAATTAATATTATGTCCTCTTGACAGATCTTTCCCTAGACCATTCTGACCTGGTCGCAGAGTTGTTGAAGGAGTTGTCGAACCACAATGAACGTGTAGAGGAAAGAAAAATCGCCCTCTACGAGCTCATGAAACTGACACAGGAAGAGTGTCTCAGCGTTTGGGACGAGCACTTCAAAACCATCCTACTCCTCTTGCTTGAGACCCTGGGGGATAAAGAGGTAAGTGGCCGAGTGGGTAAATAACAGCCTGGTTTCCTGTTGGGTCACCTGTCCTTGCCCGCTAATCAAGCGCTGCACAGACTGGGAAACTGAGGAAATCGGCCTCTTTTACTGCTTCTTCCTGGGCGACATTTTCATCACGTGTGCTTTTTCTTCTAAACCAACAGCTCAGTTGATGTTGAACAGCTGACAATGGGAGAAATGAAAGGGTGCTGGGAATATTTTTATAGGAGGGTACTTATTTTGCATACTTAAACTAGTTCAGAAGTAAAATTTCCTTTTTCATAGAATGTTGTTGGCTCTTGATCCCCTACAATATATGAAGTGTGACATACGTTTTCAGCTAGAGATGTGACAACTTCATTATGTAACATACTGTATACGTATACTCAAGATACTAAAAACATTAAAATATTTCTTCTTAGCCTACAATCAGAGCTCTGGCATTAAAGGTTTTGAGAGAAATCCTAAGGCATCAACCAGCCAGATTTAAAAACTATGCAGAACTGACGGTCATGAAAACATTGGAAGCACATAAAGATCCTCATAAGGAGGTAAGTCACCTAACGGTTAAGTTACTATTTTGTTCTCAGTCCCTCTGATGTTATTGCATGAAACATACAAACATTGCTTCAAGAATGTCAATCATTTCAATCAAATGAACACTTGACTTGGATGCCCCATGTAATAGCTGATGGAGATGCAGTCCTGTTTTTAATTTAAATGAGTTATGGTGATACCATGGCCTTTCCCCTAATATCAGCCAGCTCTAGGAAATAATCTTGATTTCGCTTTCTCTTTCATTTGTCTTGTGTACTTAGAATTCACCAGCCTTCTCTTTCCACTCAC
>PJEM01002169.1:97053-128599 GCA_004023845.1 Helogale parvula
CGTCGCTTTTTAAGTGTGTATTTGCATTCTAGTTAGCTAGCCCAGGGTACCGGGGTCTCAGGTGTGCAGTATCGGGATCCAGCACTTCCGTGTACTCTCCTGCTCATCACGAGTGCCCGCCTTAACCCCCAGCCCTTTTCCTCCGTCTCCCACCCACCGCCCCTCTGGTGACCATCAGTTTGTTCTCTAGAGTTAAGAGTCTGTTTCTTGGTTTGTCTCTCTCTCCTGTCTCGTCTCTTTGCAGTCACAATATTTCTACCACCTTCAGTGACACTGATGAGATAACCGTGAGGATTTTTATTAAGTCTCAGACGTAATTAAAACGGGAAATTTCAGGGACAGACTGCAATTCTAAGAGAAAGCACCAGAGCAAGCGGTAGCATTAGGTGTCTCCGGTAGGACCAAGACGTAAGCAAAAGAAGTCAAAAAAGAAAAGTTAGAAAATACCAGTGAGACAAGATAGATCAAAGCTAAATGAAAGAGCTGAAACTAAAACTTCAAGAAGAGAGCATGATTGTAAATCTTTCTAGGGGCACCTGGGCGGCTCAGTCAGTTGGGCATCCAACTTGAGCTCAGGTCGTGATCTCACAGTTCGTGGGTTTGAGCCCCGTGTTGGGCTCTGTGCTGACATCTCAGGGCCTGGAACCTGCTTCTGATTCTGTGTCTCCCTCTCTCTCTGACCCTCCCCCACTTGTGCTCTGTCTCTCTTTTTTGGGGCGCCTGAATGGCTTAGTGGGCAGATCATGCAACTTTTGGTCTCAGGCTTCTAAGTTCAAGCCCCACATTGGGTGGTGATATTGCCTAAAATATTTTTTAAAAAATTAAAGGGCACCTGGGTGGCTCAGTCGGTTAAGTGTCTGACTTCGGCTTGGGTCATGATCTCACAGTTTGTGAGTTCAAGCCCCTCATGGGCTCTGTCTGCAGCTCAGAGCTGGGAGCCTGCTTGTGATTCTGTGTCTCCCTCTCGCTGTCCCTCCCCTGCTCATGTTCTGTCTGTCTCTCTACCTCTCTCTCTCTCAAAAATAAACAAACATTTAAAAATATCTAAAATAAAATAATGAAATAAATAGTTTTGTGCTTCAGGTGCATCTGGCTGGGACAGTCAATAGGTCAATGAGACTCTTTCGAGGTCTGAGTTCAAGCCCCACATAGGGCATAGGATTACTCAAAAACTAAATAAATTAAAAAGCAACATCACAAAGAATAATGTTTAAAAAAAAAACTTCAGGGGCGCCTAAATGGCTCAGTCATAATCTCACAGTTCGTGGGTTGGAGCCCTGTGTCGGGCTCTGTGCTGACATCTCAGGGCCAGAAGGCTGCTTCACATTCTGTGTCTCCCCTTCTCTCTGCCCCTCCCCTGCTCATTGCTCTGTCTCTTTCTGCTTCTCAATAATAAATGTTTTTTAAAAATTAAAAATAAAAATTTTAAAAAGTAGAATATTCAACCCACAGCATAGAAAATTTTTGCACATCAAATGTCTGATGAGGTAAAAAAAAAAAAATATATATATATATATGTATGTATGTATATATAAAGAGCTCTAACAATTCAACAGAAAGAAATAACTCAATTTAAAAATGGGCAAAGGACCTGAATAGACTGCTCACCAAAGAAGATACGTAAATGGCCAATAAACACAAGAAAAGATGCTCAATATTGGTACTCATTTGGAAAATACAACTAAACCCACAGTGAGATGCCACTTTATATACACTAGGAAGAAGGACAGTCAGAAGTGTTGGTGAGATGGGGCGCCTGGGGGGCTCAGTCAGTTAAGCGTCCAACTCTTGGTTTCGGCTCAGGCCATGATCTCAAGGTTCGTGGGTTCACCCTGAGTAGGGCTCCACACTGACAGTGCAGAGCCTGCTTGGGATTCTCTCTCCCCTCCCCGCCCCTCTCCCACTCACATGCACATGCATTCTGTCTCTCAAAATGAATAAATAAACTTAAAAACAAAAGTGTTGGTGAGGACGCAGGGGCACCTGGCTGGTTCAGTCAGTAGAACAGGCAGCTCTTGACCTCAGGACCAGACATTTAAGCCCCACGTTGGGTGTAGAGATAACTTAAAAAAAAAAAGGTGAATATTCTTCAAATATTGATGAATATTTGAAGAAATTCAAATTCTCCCAGTAATTGACTTTTCAAAAGATATGACTGTGAGTCTTGTAAGAGAGTGACTCCTAACTTTTAAATCTATATGGATTTTTATTCAGATTTTTTTTTTTAATTCAGCTGGTGTTTAGCACTAGTGGAAGGAACTAGCATCTTGCTGAAGGTTTAAAAACCTAGTATTTGTGGTTTGGTTATCTACCCTCTGACCCATATAAGACCGGAATCCCTATTTTTACAAAAGATAAAATCAACATTCTTAAGGTATTAACAACTAAAATTAGCCCAGGGTCTACCAGTGTATTTGCCGCTGTCCCTTTCCTAGAACCTCTCTCAGATTCAGACTAAGTGAGAAACTACTAAAGTAGAATCAGAAGCAATAACTTTGACATGGTCTCAAGACCATCTTTAGAGTTGACCAATTTTACTAAGATAGACAACCATTTCTTCTCTTCGTTGCAGAATCGGTATCTTTTCTCCCGGGGTCCAGTACAGAGAAGAGAAAATCATTATGAACAGAAAGAGGAAGAGCATGTTACCTTGATAACCTACTAATGAGATTTTCTGTTTAATTGTATTTTGTCATAATGGATGGAGAGAACACAGGCGCCCCTGGAGTTGAGGGTACTGGTGACGAGCAGGGTCTCGGCAAGGCTGCTGTCGAGGGCGCCGTGCACGTTATAGTCTAGGGAAAGAGAGCCTCCGCCGCCCCGCACAGCTAGGCCGCAGCACGATTTCGAAAGGGCATGAGCCGGGGCACCTGGTAGCTCAGTCAGTTGAGCATCTAACTCTTGACTTTGGCTCTGGTCGTGATCTCACAGTTCATGGCTTCAAGCCCCATTGTTGGGCTCCGTTCTGAGAACACAGAGCCTGCTTGGGATTCGTGCTCTCCCTCCCCCTCCCTGTCTCCTCCCTTCTGGTTTCCAAGTTACATTTTGCCAATTCGGTTTTATCTGTACTCTCACTTATTTGTGTTTGTTTATTATAGTGTTTTCAAAGCAAATTGTAGATACCTGGGGCACCTGGGTGGCTCAGTGGGTTAAGCGTCCAGCTTCGGCTCAGGTCATGACCTCACAGTTCATGAGTTCAAGTCCCACGTCAGGTTCTGTGCAGCTCAGAGCCTGCTTTGAATTCTCTGTCTCCCTCTCCCTCTCCCTCTGCATCTCCCCCGCTCCTTCTCTTTCTCTCTCAAAAATAAACATTTTTTAAAACTTGTTTTTCATTGTAGACATGCTGTGGTATTTCCTGTTTCATGGAGACTGTACTTCCAGGCCATGCGTGCTTCTAACATGCGGTCCCAGCCTCAGTTCCTCTTTGTTGCAGGTGGTGAGATCCGCCGAGGAGGCGGCGTCAGTGCTGGCCACGTCCATCAGCCCGGAGCAGTGCGTCAAAGTGCTCTGCCCCATCATCCAGACCGCGGACTACCCCATCAACCTGGCCGCCATCAAGATGCAGACCAAAGTGATAGAGAGAGTGTCCAAGGACACCCTGAACCTGCTCTTGCCGGAGATTATGCCAGGCTTAATACAGGTAAGAAACCAAGCCTCAAGGAATACGCTGTAGTGCGTTTGGGATTCGGTTATTTTACGCACTTTCTAGGCACCAGCAGCGTAACAAAGCCTTCCTCCTGTCTTAGACGTTCAGAGCAGAGACTTTCCGTAACTAACTCCGTGTGTGTGTGTGTGTGTGTGTGTGTGTGTGTGTGTGTGTGTGTGTGAAATATATACGTAACCTACAGTTCACCACTTAGCCATCTTTAAGTGTGCGACTCATCGGCATTACGGACATGCGTGCCGGGTACAGCCGTCACAGCTGTCCGTCTCCAGAACACAGTTCCTCGTCCCCAGTGGGACCTCTGTCCCCATTAATTTATAATTCCCTGCTCCCGTCCCCTTAGCCCCTGGTAACCTCTATTCTGCTCCTCTCTTCTGCTTTCTGGGTTCTTCATGTAAATAGAGTCACGTGGTATTTGTCCCGTTGTGGCAGCTTATTTCACTCAGCATAATGTTCATAGAGCTTATCGTGTTATAGCGTGTACTGGAACTTCATTCCTGTTTCGTGGCTAAGTAATTTCCATGTATGTGAGCATTGCAGTTGGTTTATCCATTCGTCTTTTGATGAATTTGTAGATTTTCCCTTTTTTTAATATAAATACTGCAGTGAACTTCTTTTTAATCCCTTCTTCTGCTTATATGTATATATCTTGGAGTAGAATTCCTACGTGTTGCCAAATTTCTCTCCAAAATGGTTACACTAGGGGCACCGGGTGGCTTAGTTGGTTGAGTGTCCGACTTCGGTTCAGGTCACGATCTCACAGTCTGTGGGTTCGAGCCCCGCATCGGGTTCTGTGCTGGCAGCTCAGTGCCTGGAGCCTGCTTCCGATTCTGTGTGTCCCTCTGTCTCTGCCCCTCCCCTGCTCATAATCTTTCTCTGTCCCTCAAAAATAAATAAATGTTTAAAAAAATGGTGACACTAATTTACAGTCAAAAATGTGATGTGGTTTTTGCTCTGCACGCAGACCCATCCACATAAACATTTTAATGATGGAATGTTTTTAACATGCTTTGCTTAACCATAAATTAACTTTTCCATCCAGGGAATTGTATTCTCTAATGTAATTTTAATGACTAGAATTACATAGTGTATACCCCTCCTGAAGAGAATGATTCATTTTTTTGTGCATCTGTAGTACTATCTTTGACTCTGTTCTGAGTCTAATGTTGCCCACTAAATTGTGAGGTACTTGAAGGTAAGACCCAGATCTCTTTATTTGTCTGTCCTTTGGCAGTGAGAACAGAATGTACATAGTATGTGTGTATCATACATACAGTGGCTGCTGACCGCATGTTCTGGTGGGTGGATAACTTGGAGTGATGGCGGGGGTGGGGCGACGTCGAGCTTAATGCAGCCTGCATTGTAGGAGGGCCCTGACTGCCGGGCCCAGTTTCGCTCCAGCTCACGTCATTTTCAGCAGTGCCGCTCTCTCCTTGCCGCTGAGCAAGGCCCATCTGGAGACTTCCGCAGGGCGGGTGGGCAGAGGCCTCCCTTCAGGCCACTGAGGCAGACCCTGAAGGCCGGCCGTGGAGCGAGGGGCCCGGGCAGGCGGGAAAGGCTGCTTCTCCGCGGTGCACCCCGACCCCATCTCTGGGCCCCGGCTCCTGTCCGTCCGGAGGGGACTTGCGCAGTGCTCACAGGGACTCCCCTCCGCAGGGCTATGACAACTCGGAGAGCAGCGTGCGGAAAGCTTGCGTCTTCTGCCTGGTGGCCGTCCACGCGGTGATTGGCGACGAGCTGAAGCCACACCTCAGTCAGCTCACCGGCAGCAAAGTAAGCGGTGGCGGGACGGGTCTCAAGATTGAGTTCCTGAGTTCTTTGCTGTGTGAAAGGGTAGATTTGTGTGTGGCTTCGAGCCTCTAGCTCCTCCCTCCTGCCGTCAGAATCGCGTCCGTTTTCTCGCTGGTCTCTGGGGGGAAGCCGGCTCGGTAGGGTGTGTTGTCTGCTGACCCCTTTCCAACTCGCACGCCCAGATCGTGACCCCCAAGGACTGTTTAAGAATACCTCATGGTTGTATATTCATGGGTTGCTGTATGTCTCCCAAAACGTGGAGTATTTCTGAAGTGTCCCCTGTGAACGCTATAGTCAGGAATTTGCTCTCTGTAGACTTGACAGGCAGGGGCGCCAGCCGGCTGGGTCAGTGGGCACATGACCTTGATCTCAAGGTTGCTCTGTGCGCCCCACGTTGGGTATAGAGATTGCTGAAATAAATAAGCTTAAGAAAACTTTTTTAAAGACTAAAAAAAAAAAGCCTTGTTACCTTCATGTTTTTGATAACTATCAAACATTGAAATGTATTCAGTGGGTTGATGATTCTTGGATTGTTGCTTATGAACCTTTAGCAGGAGACACCCTCGTTTTAAGAGTTTCCCAAAACCCTAGCGATTTTCGTTACTATCACCAAATTTATTTTTAAAATAGCAGAAAGGTAGAGAAAATACCTATAAAGCTCAGGCATGCACCTTCTATTAAATACCTAGGTGAGTTACAGACGATGGTAGTTCCTAACTCCTTCTGAGTTACATACCACCTTAACATTGGGTACTATCTCATCCCAAGAAAAAGAAATAAATACAGAAAATTGTACACATTGTTTCAGAGGATGCTGTGAGTGCCTGAATCCCATGGACATCGGATTAAAAGCCCTTGGATTAATGGGTTAATGTTAAAAAAGCAAACCATGAACAGCACAATCTTCTTTTTCCTTTTTTTTTTTTTTTTAAGTAAACTCTGTGCTGAACATGGGACTTGAATTCACAACCCTGACATCAAGAGCCCTACATGCTCTACTAACCGAGCCCCCCAGGTGCCCCAGCACAGTGGTTCTCACAGAGAAACAATCTCAGCTTTGGTGATAAGCTCAGGCTGCGTCCTGACAGGGCAGAGGTGTCTGTAGAAGATTCAAAGTTAAGCACTTCGTCAGAATCCAAGGCAGCCAGTTGATGTCGCATGTGAGAACTAGAGCGAGGCTGAAAAGGCACTTGGAAGTGACATTAGATGAAAAAAAGCAGAGGGGCGCCTGGGTGGCCCAGTCAGTTAAGGGTCCGACTTCAGCTCAGGTCACGATCTCATGGTTCGTGAGTTTGAGCCCCACCTCAGGCTTTAGGCTGACCGCTCAGAGCCTGGAGCCTGCTTCTGATTATGTGTCTTCCTCTCTCTGCCCCTCCCCCACTTGCATTCTGTCTCTCAAAAATAAGTAAACATTAAAAAAATTTTTTAAGTAGAATACAAAATTGTGTATGCATTGATTAAGACTTCATAAAAATATGATCTCATCGAGGAAAGACTTGCAAGGGACACAGATCCAGAACATCCTTGGAGGGCAGTGTTACGGTTGTTTAAGACCTTTCGTCCTGGAACCTAAGTGCCTAATTTTGTATCCTGGCCCACTTCTTACCTACCTCTGTGACTTTAGGCAATGACTTGCATGTTTTATATCTTGATTTCCTCATCTATAAAATGCCGTTGAGATAGAGGCAATGTGAGGTAGATGGTGTATTGTAGAGCACATAGTGGTCAAATGTTGGTCCTTATTGTCTTAATGAGACTTCTTTTTTCTCAGTTTACTTTAGGTTTCACATGCTATCACTACATTTTTTGAAAAGGCATGTTAGAGTACTCAGTCATCAGGGGCGCCTGGCTGGCTCCATCTGGTAGGCATGCAACTCTTGATCTTGAGGTCATGAGTTCAAGCCCCCTGCTGGGTGTAGCGATTACTTAAGTAAATGAACAAAGAGAACACTCAGTCATGAACGGATGGAGACTTGAAAGTTTTGTTTTGGTAATTCTTAATTATCAACCATAACTTGGGCATACCTTAATCTAAAATCTATTCTTATTTATTTTTTAAGATTTTATTTTTAAGCAATCTCACACCCAAAATGTGGGACTCAAACTCCGGACCCTGAGCTCAGGAGTCACATGCTGCACCAGCTGAGCCAGCCAGGCGCCCCTGTACTCTCTCTCTAAACTGCCAATATGTATAAAAACGCTTGAATGAGCACCCGCTATAATGAGAGTGGCCTGCTCAGTGACTTGTGTTTGGCTTGAATCTGCAGATGAAGCTACTGAATCTTTACATCAAACGCGCACAGACAGGCTCTGGGGGAGCCGACCCCGCCACCGATGTTTCTGGACAGAGTTAGTGAAGCCGACTGACGCGCACTGGGCCTCTCAGAGAAAGGACAGACCGACCACCCCCGTCAGTGAAAGGAAATATTCAGACACATCTTTTGGAACTTCCCATCTTTTCCCGGTTTTAGTTTTTTTGTTTTGTTTTGTATTTTCTGTAACAGAGGGCTCTCCTCAGTCTGCATGTAACTTTTATGATAGTTATTCCAAATCCAAGAAGAAGCAGTATTAACATCGGTTGATCAATACAAAGTAATTTTTAATCGAATTCATCATTTCACATGTTTGTACTTCTCTGTCTTCCCATTAACCTTTGCCAGTGTTATGATTGTATAAATTTTTTTAAATGCTGGTTAAAGAGGAATGCTTAAAGCTTTAAAAGTTGAACAGTCTAAAACTTTTTTTTGCCTCTATTCAAATGCAGAATAATATTTTTATTGCTACTTGGAGTTTTGTTCTGTATCATGTCCTGTGCTAGAAATACTGAAATGATGTGAAACGAAGCAGGACGAATTTGAACCACAGCTGGGCTCTGTCGATGTGCTGGTGATCGTGTCATGAGTTGCAACTTCTTCGGGGTGACCTGTAGTTTAAAACCGAGACCTCAGAGAGAGTGAGAGCGAGCGAGCGAGAGAGCGAGAGCGCGCTACAGAATCAGCCAGTTCTGTGACATGGACGCTGCGGCGCGGTGGGGGGTCTTGCCGGCTGTATTTGAACCACGCCCCCTCTACGACCGTTAAGAAGCTGCACCAAATCTGCCTGTTGTTTTCCTGAGACCTATGAAAATAGAAGGTTTTATTGCAGGGTTTTTGGTTTGTTTCTCTTTGTTGTGAATGATGCTTTTTTCGTATTTATTAATATCAAATTCACTTATGAATAAACTTGATAATGGAAAGAGAAAAGAAAATCAAGTGCATGTGTGTCCTTGACCGTCTTCTGTTTCTCATTTATCAACACACTTCTTAACGAGACGTGGGAGTCAACCAGCACCTTTTCTTTAAACGGTGGAACCTGGTTTCCTTTTACCATGAACTTGTCTTACTTGAAAACATTGATCCTGATGAGAGAGAAAAGACGGCACAAGGCGATCATCTCTGTGTAATGGACTCAAATTCTCTACCTCTTCAGGGCTAATGCTTTTAACTGAGCTGCTGCCTACAGTGTCTTTCGGAAAACTACTTCAAGGGTGATTTTCTGTTACATTTTAACAAGTTTTTTTGATCACCTTTTGCTACACCTGTTCTTTTCGTGCAGCCGACTTTCAAAAATTACCAGTTTGGTGAAAGGCAAATTACATCATTTAGAACCAGGACACTAACGATTTCTCATCTTGACTTTTTTTTTTTAATCCTAACATAAAGTGAATTTGACTGGAAAGGCAAATAGCTATTAGGGAAGCCATTTGCTATTGTTACAAAGTTATCTGTACTTTCTTCGTTTAACTGAAAAACATGTAGAAATGTATGTAAAGAATTTAAGACAAGAGTACTGGATGGATGGTATGTCATAGGCTTTCCCCTCGGTTCTGTTCTAGCCGCAGGAAACTAGTTTCTCTATGTCCCCGCCCCTTTCCCGTAACAGTTTTGTTTTCTACTGTTAATTACATTGTGTATTTATAGTTCTATGCTTACCGTTGTGCATAAACTGGCAATAAAACTGTACATAACATGACTTGAAAAAATTAACCCGGTAGATCAGTTGTTTTTCTGTCTCGCCGTGTGACAAGTCATTTAGCCCCAACTAGGTTTTCAAAAATATTTTGAAGGTCCTGTCTCAGTGGTTTTCTCATAAGTTTTTCAAGTGCGTCTGAGGAGAAAAGATTTATCAGGATTACCATCCACACAGTTACAGAGCTGTGTCTGCGTGTGTCGGTACCATCGCTGGTCTCTAAGAAAAGGCCTTGAAACATTGAATTCTTCTCAGTCATGTTTTTTGTTCCATAACCTTTGGCATGTTTTAAAATCATTTTTAATCTAACGATTTAATCTTGACCTCTGATTGAAGATACTGCTCTCCCATTGACAACTCAATAGTGTGACGTAAGCTGAATGATAACTCCACTTGAAGACTTAGATCAGAAGCCTGGCACCTCAAGACAGGCGCTCAAATGAATGAAGTGCGTAAGGAAAGAGTATGGTTTAATGTGACTAAGTGAAAGCTAATATATAAAAACATGAAAAAAGTCATATTTAAAATTACATCATTTCAGGGACGCCTGGCTGGCTTCGTCGATAGAGCATGCAACTCTTGATCTTGGGGTCTTAAGTTCGAACCCTGTGTTGGGTGTAGAGATTAAGGGAAAAAAAAATATATATATATATATATATACACACACACATATAAGAAACAAAAGTATATCGTTTCAGTTAATGAGGTTTTAAGAACATTATTAATGACTATTCAAATTTGTTCATTCCAGAAACATATTTAGATGCCAACTGGTAAAGAGTGTTGGTAAGCTCCTGGTTAAATTTCTTCTTCCTGCTTTTCTCCCTACACGTGAGCAGTATCAGTCATTTACTGCACTGCTCAGAACTAATTAAAAGCACATAATTCCAGATTATAAACCATGTTTGTTTCTTGTGTTTTAGAAATCTAGGATAGGTTTCTGCCATTTTCAAGTTACATGTGGTTTGAACCTGAGGTTTCCAATTTACAGTATATTTATTGCATTCCTTCATATTCTATCTTATAAACTTTGGGTCAAAATGATTTTTCACCAAATACATCTCACAATAAAAGCCTGGAAAATGTATCAGGCCAAATCTGTTTGTAAATTCAAGTGTATCTTATAATTGTTAACTTAGAATAACATTTGCAGTCAATAGAAATGAGGATTGGTATATCGCTCCCTAAAAATGAGGGTTTTTTTAAAACTTTGACATCTCTGCTTCTTAGGTCGCCTGGGTCTGTTTCACGGGGATTAATCAAGTATGGGTTCCCAGCTGTGCCAAAGAAAGAAGCTTTAAAAAGCGGTTAAAAAGTCATGCACCTCTATAGAGTAGAAACAAATTATATAGGAACTAAAAAAAAACAACAGACCAATGAAACCAGGAAGTGGTCCTTGGAAAACATTAATAAAATTGATAACCCTCTAGACAGACTTATCAAGAAAAAGGGACTCAGTAAAATTGCAAATGGGAGAGGAGAAATACCACCACCGAAATGTAACATGAAAAACGACATATTGGACAGATTGTCCAACAGACTGGACAACCTACAAGAAATGGTTAGATTCCTAGAAGCATAACCCACCCAAACTGAAGCAGGAAGAAATATAACAAATTGAACACACTGATGACCAGCAAAGAAACTGAATCAGTAAGCAAAATACTCCTAACAAAAGTCCAGGATTTCACAGGTGAACTAGAAAACATTTAAAGGAGAGTTCATACGTACTTTGAAAAAAACGATTCCAAAAAAAAAAGGAAGGAAATTTTTCAAAATTATTCTGTGAGGCCAGCATTACCCCGATACCAAAACCAGGTGAAAAGAACTACAGTTCAATATTCCTGCTGAACATAGATGCAAAAATTCTCAACAAAATACTAGGAAACTGAATTCAATGCGTTAAAAAAAGTCAGTCACCACATGGAGCGCCTGGCTGGCTCAGTGGAGCACGCGACTTTTGATCTCAGGTCATGAATTCAAGCCCCACATTGGACATGGAGCCTACTTTAAAAAAAAAAAAGAGGAATCCTAGGGCACCTGGGTGGCTCAGTCAGCAAAGTGTCCGACTTCAGCTCAGATCATGATCTCACAGTCGGTTTGAGCCCCAAGTCGGGCTCTGTGCTGACAGTTGAGAGCCTGGAGCTGCTTCACATTCTGTGTCTCCTTCTCTGCCCCTCCCCCCACTCATGCTCTTTCTCCAAAATGTTTATTTTTAAAAATGTTCTTAATTTAAAAAAGGGATCATTCACCGCAGTCAAGTGGAATTTATACCTGTGGTTCAACAAAGGAATTAACATGATACATCACATCAGAAAGAGAAAGGATAAGAACCATAGGACCACTTCTGTAGATGCAAAAAAAAAGCATTTCACAAAGTACAACATCCATTCGTGATCACCCTCAACAAAGCAGGTTTAGAGGGAACATACATATATGTAATAAAGACCATATATGAAAATCGCACAGCTAATGTCACCCTCCGGAGACACAGCAGAGCTAACCACTGTAAGCTGGCGTGTCAGTACTGAAGGGAGCGGGGATTTCGGGGGTGGGGGCACCCTTAAGGTATAATCATAGAAGGCTTCTTAGAAGAGGTGATGCTTAAACTTAATCTGATGGGTCTGAAACTCACTGGGGTTATAGAGTAGGAGGAACAGAGGGGAGCAAACTAGCAAGGCAGCAATATGAAATAAGCATTAGGACATGTCATTAGAACTTCTTTAACCGTGGTTTCTTTTCATAAGAAAACATCAAGTATGCAGTGACAAAAAATTTGTGCATCCTTACTTAAAATTACGAAAACTTGGGGAAAGAATGGGAACACCTCCCTGGCTCAGCTGGTAGAGCATAGAGCTCTTGATCTTTGGGGTTGTGAGTTCAAGCCCAGCTTTGGGTGTAGAGATTGCTTAAGTAAACTTAAAAAAAATTATGAGCTTTACTTTTTTTAAGATTTTATTTTGGGGGGGCCTGGGTGGCTCAGTCATTTGAGGGTCCAACTCTTGATTTCGGCTCAAGTCATGATCCCAGGGTCACAGGATCAAGCCCACATCAGGCTTTGTGCTGAGCATGAAGCCTGCTTGGGATTCTCATTCTCTCTCTCTCTCTCCCTCTCCCTCTCCCCCTCTCTCCCCCTCTCCCTCCCTCAAATAAAAAATTAAGGGACACCTGAGTGGCTCATTTGCTTAAGATTCCAACTTTGGCTCAGATCATCAGATCATGATCTCACGGTTCAGGCTGTGGGTTCAAGTCCCGCGTCGGGCTCTGTGCTCACAGCTCAGAGCCTGCAGCCTGCTTTGGATTCTGTGTCTCCCTCTCTCTGCCCCTCCCCTGCTCATGCTCTGTCTCTCCATCTCTTTCTCTCTAAAATAAATAAACATTAAAAAGAAGAGAATCCTTTTACTTAAGCAATTGTCCAGCCGTTTATGGGCTTCTCCTTGAATGCTCTCCAGTTAGCAGCTGTTTTCTGCATTACACATTCTCCCAGGAAGTCTATGAACAAAATTATTAACTACAGTACTGGGGATTCGGGGACTACCTCCCCGAGATCACCCGACTTCCGGTAATGAAATGTGTGCGGTATCACAGTGAAATAATAGCCAGTGGCCTGATTCGAGTTACCAATCAAAGGTATCGTTTGAGCAGCAAGGGTTGCAAAACGAATGAGATTGCCTTCTCTTGAAAAAGTCGTTTAGGGGCACCTGGGTGGCTCAGTCGGTTAAGCGTCCGGCTTCGGCTCAGGTCATGGTCTCATGGTTCGTGGGTTTCTGTGCTGACAGTTCAGAGCCTGGAGCCGCTTCGGATTCTGTGTCTCCCTCTCTCTCTTGGCCTCTCCCCCGCTCACTCGCTCTTGCTCTCGCTCTCTCTCAGAAATAAATAAACAGTAAAAAAAAAATTTTTTTTTTCAAGTCATTTATCCAGCGAGTGCTTGATGCCCATCCAAATGTCAGGCACTGCTCTCGGCCCTGAGTGGCATCCCTGAGATGGTGAGAAGGGCTAAGCGAGCAAGAGATCAGGGATTTTAAAAGGCGAGGACGGGATCTCGTCTTACAAAGACTGGCCAGCGGGGCGCTCACCGAGGAGGAGGCTGAACGAAGCGGGGAAGGGATTGGAGTGGGGGAGGACGAAGAGGGGCCCCAGACATGTCTATGTCCTCGATCCCAGGACCCGTGCGTATTTCACCTTAAACGGCAAGAGGGACTTTGCAGGTGTTTTTAATTTAAGGATCTGGCGATGGAAAGGTAGCCTGGATTACCCGGTGGCCCGATGTCGTCACAGAGTCCTTACACGTGAAGGAGCCAGGCAGGAGGGGCGGAGAGAGAGAGGCTGTGTGGGCAGGAGCGGTGTGGGAGGCAAGGGCGCGAGCAGCCCCCCAAAACTGGAAAAGGCAGAGAGACGGGTCCTCTCCCCTAGGACCTCCGAACAGAATGCAGCCTGTTGACACCCCGACTGTAGTCCAGGGAAGTGGGTTTGGGGCTTCTGACCTCCGGAACTGGTGAGGCAACGTGTTCTTTTATATATTTTTTAATGCTTTATTTATTTTTGAGAGAGAGAGAATGAGACTGTGAGCAAGGGAGGGTCAGAGAGAGAGGGAGACACAGAATCCGAAGCAGGCTCCAGACTCTAAGCTGTCAGCACAGAGCCCGATGCGGGGTCGAACCCACGAACCGTGAGATCATGACCGGAGCCGAAGCCAGACGCTTAACCGACTGAACCACCCAGGCGCCCGAAGGTTCTAGCTATTTCAATCCACCCAGTAATTTGTTCCAGCGCTAGGAAGCTGGGCCAGGGCTCCGAGCCTGAGCTCAGGCAAACGCCCCCCACGTCGCGGTGACACATAAAACAGTTGCTCATTTCTCACCTACAGTAAGCATAGTGCAGGTGGGCAGGGGCCCTGCTCCCTGGGCCCCATCAGCTGCTCCCACATCCCCCAGGCCTCGTGGTCCTCCGCTGGGCACTTCGCCTGTGACTCGAAGAGCGAGCCGCCTCGACGTGTAATAACTGAAAACGAGCACTTTCTTAGCTCACGCTTCTGGGGTGCAGATGCGTGAGGAAGCCGAGCGGAGCCCCGCACAATTTCCGACCCCCAGAAGCGTGAGCTAAGAAAGTGCTTAGCTTTCTAAGTCGAGGTGGCTGGTTGGCCGGCACGAGCTAAGGCTACTCTGGCGGGACGTTTCGCGCTGGCTTTCCGGGACCTCGGCCTGGCTCACGGGCTCACGCGTGTCCTGACTGCTGCACCTCGTCTCTTCAGGCTGCCGAGGAAAACACAGCCGACTGGTGACTTGCGAACAGCAACAGGGCTGGAGGCTGGAGGGCTGAGATCCAGGTGCCCGCGTGGTCAGGGAGGGCCCTCTTTCTGGGGTGCAGACCTCTCATGGTATCTCAAGTGGCAGAGGGGAGTGAGAGAGGGTCTCTCTTCCGGAGAGCACTAATCCCATTCTTGAGGGCAAAGCCCCTCCCAAAGGCCCCCCGTGCCCATACTATCCCCTTGGAGGGGCGGATTTCAACATGTGAATACCGAAGGGACACAAGCATTCAGACGCTAGCACCCGTGAGCGTCTTAACAGAGGCAGGCGCTGGAAGGATACACATTAAAAAAATTTTTTTTTAATGTTTTATTTATTTTTGAGAGGAGGCAGTGTGAGCAGGGGAGGGGCAGAGAGAGAGGGAGACCCAGAATCTGAAGCAGGTTCCAGGCTCTGAGCTGTCAGCACGGAGCCCGACGCGGGGCTCAAACCCACAAACCTCGAGATCCTGAGCTGAGCCAGAGTCGGAGGTGGAACTGGCTGAACCACCCACGCGCCCCAGGATACGGGTTAAGCGGCCCAGGGCTATCACACAGAAAGCGTGTTTGCTACTCGTGAGCATTTGAAAATCGTTTTATTTATCAAGTAACTTTTCTCAAGGAAAAAGTCATCTCCATGCAGAAGTCCAGGCAGGTAGGTCTTTTTGATCTCAGCCGGCGGATGTCAACGTTTCCAAACGCCCCGACGCTCTCCAGCCTGTTCTGCGTATTCGCCAGCGGCACCTGTCTGATCCTTAGCCGTTACTGAGCAGCGAGTGGATGACTGTGTGCGCAGAACACTCGTTCCTTTGGCCCGTCCCCAGGGTCACGTTTAATGGGGAGAAAGTGGTAGGCATGGGATCAGGGACCATGCCTCGACTTGGGTAGCGTGTATTCTTTGGACTGGCAGCGTACAAATGCCGTTTTCACGAGACTTTGTTTAATCTATTTGCAGGGACTCTTAATACATGAGGGAAATATAACGGATCATGAGCTAGGTTCTAAATAGTTGTGTTTTTTTTTTTCCTGTTCTTTTGATGTTGCTTACGGTGTGTTTACTATGAAGTAATATTTTGGGGCACCTGGGTGGGTCCGTCAGTTGAACGTCCAATGGGGAGCCTTTTTGAGATTCTTTCTTCTCTGCTTGTGTTCTCTTTCTTTCTCTCAAATAAAAAAAGAGGAAAATAATATGTTTATATTGTCAAGTGCATCAGTCTCTTAAGATTCCTAAGTTTTTTAAGAAAAATTTATAAAAGCCTCTTCCTGAGTTTCTAAAATTATTCTCCCATGTTTTCTTCTAGTGTTTTATAATTTTGCTTTTTATCCTTTTAGATTTTTTTTTGAAGAAAAAGAAATTTAAGCCATGTGGAATTTATTTTGGCATAAGTGGATGCTTAAAGCTGATCTTCAAAGCAGTTATTGAATAATTTCTTTTCTTTTAGTGATTTGAGATGCCAGTTTTATTGCATAATAAATTTCAATATGCATATGGATCTGTTCCTAGATTTCTCATTCTTTTCCTTTGCTCATTTATTCTTTCATCAATGAATATGGTTTTAAAATATTTAGGTCTCATAATGCTTTAATATCTTCACTTAAAAATTTTTTTACTATTTTTGCTCATTTACTTTTCCATACTAATCTTAGAACCACTTCGTCCAATTAAAAAAATCCTGTTGGTATTTTTACTGGAATCACATTAAGTTTACCGGTTAGCTTAAGCAGAACGACCACTATCATGGGGGATGTAGTGTCTTACGTTCACTGTGCTTTGGTGTTCATTTCGGGAATTTAAAAATTTTGCTCACGTAGCTCTTTACACTTCCTGTTAGGTTAGTTCTGAAGTATTTTACCTTTTTAAATCCTGTTATAAATTTAACCTTTGCTTTCATTATATTGTTAAACTTTTTAATATATTGATTTATGATTTGTGAAATCATTGATTTATGAAAATTCATGATGTAGGCCACTATGTTATTAAATTTTTGTTTCCCGTGGGATTTTTAGGTATATGAATCTGTAAATAGCGATAATTTTAACTTCCTTTTTCCGCTTTTATATCTCTAACTTCTTTTTCTAGTTGTGCTGTTTAGTGCCTTCAAAAACTCATTAAGTGGGGCGCCTGGGTGGCTCAGTCGGTTGAGCATCCGGCTTTGGCTCAGGTCATGATCTTGCAGTTCCTGGCTTCGAGCCCTATGTCAGGGTCTGTGCCGACAGCTAGCTCAGAGCCTGGAGCCTGTCTTTGGATTCTGTGTCTCCCTCCCTCTCTGACCCTCCCCTGCTCACGCTGTGTCTCTCTCTCTCTCTCTCTCTCAAAAATAAATAAAACATTACAAAAATTCAAAAACCTATTAAGTGATAATAGTGAACACTGCTGCTCCAGTTAAAAGTATGTCCACAAGTTCTTTGACCTTCAACCTTCAAAAGATGGAGACAAATTCTCTTCTTGAATAGAAGCTAGATGAAGTGACTTCTTTCTATGAAACAGCAATAAATCGGAAGGGATAATGCGTGACTTTGGACACCTCCTCTCTCTGTCTTCGTTTACTTACTTTGGGGAGTGCCAGGTGCCATGTTTTGAGGACACGTGTTGCTATGTGGTCTCAAATGAGGCACTGTGGCTTCTGGCCAACAGTCATGCAAGTGAGCTGGAAAGTGGACCCTCTTGCACCAGTTAAGCCCTTAGATAACTACAGCTCCAGCTGATATCTTGACTGCACCCTTATAAGAAACCTGAGCCTGAAGAATGCAGCCAAGCTGCTCCCTAGATATATGTTGGTAGTTCTTGGTTCTTGGAGTAGATTATAAATGGAATCACACAAAAAAAACCCAAACCCAAACCCAAAACCAAAACCCACAAAGTTTAAAAATGAATTGTATTAGAAAGGGACAACTTGAGTACCACTTGAAGTGAGAACTTCAGATCTCTGCCCAACTATGGACAGGAAGCAGCAGAGAAAACTCTTTAGCTGAAAACATGGCGTACTTATGAAGGAACTGGAGGACACCTCAGAGGATGGAATCAAGAACCCCGTGGACAGGAGACAGGAGCCACTGAGCACTCACAGGAAGAATGAACAAGTCCTACTCAAGGAATTGGCAACATTTTCCCAATTAGATTTCAGAATGTCTATGGTCTAGTGACTGCTGTGTGCCTTCCATTGCCCTCTATCCGGAGAAATGTCTACAGAGGCAAGTTTCCTGTGCGTCTCCCATTATTGCATGTGATGTGTCTAGTTGTGATTGGGGCAGATCATTTGTCTTTTTATCTCACAGATTTTCAGAGAGAGGAACCACTTCATGCACACCCAAGGAGCTGCATCCAAGGAGCCTCACCTGCTCCAGGACCTCACAACATCCTGAACCTTAAGGTTGTAACGGGATGAGAACTTTGCAGGGGTCTGGGGTGTGGGTTTATCGTGCATGTGGAAAGAATGTAAAACATTGGTGGCCAGAGGGTGGATTTCGGAAGTTTTCAAACATGGCCCCCAAATTATTGAACTCTCCTCCAATCAATCAGACTCTACGGCTGCTTCACTAATACAGCACAGAATGAAGAGTCTGTGTCAGTTTCTGGTCCCAGGCTTTCAGTGTAAAAGAAAAAGATATTCAGTGGCAATTATGAAAAATGGTAAGGCAGACTTTATTCAGGACCATCACTACGTATCAGGGACCAGACCGATGCGAATTCTGTAGTAGTGGAGATTAGGCTCAACTCCCAATACAGATGGCCAGGGGGGAATTTAGACCCAAGAAGCAGGTTGGGGGGAACTGAATGTAAAGTTACTATGAAGGTATTACCAGGAGGTAAGGCAGGGTTCTGGCAGAACTACCTAACAGGATTCTCTGGAAGGCCTGCCGGAGTAATCAGACATCACCTGGGCGATGGTAGAGGCTAAGGAACCTGATCAGACAAGGCAAGGAGAGAGTTCTTGCTAAAACTGAACTTTACAATGAGGTGCACAGATAGGTCCGACTAAAGTGTGGTCAAGCAAAGAATCTTTGTCATTAAGAAACCAGCAGGGGCGCCTGGGTGGCTTAGTCGGTTAAGCAACCGACTTCGGCTCAGGTCATGATCTCACAGTCCGTGGGTTGGAGCCCGGCGTCGGGTTCTGTGCTGACAGCTCAGAGCCTGGCGCCTGCTCCGATTCTGTGTCTTCCTCTCTCTCTGCCCCTCCCCTGCTCGCTCTCTGCTCTCTCTCAAAATAAAATAAAGACACTTAAAGAAAAGAAAAGAAAAGAAACCAGCAATTTCCACTTCCTTTGGAGTCACCTGCTTTTGGAACCCGACTGCCGTGCTGAGAGGAACTCAAGACCACATGGAGAGGCCGCTGTGTAGGCATCCCAGCAACCCCAACCGGGGTCCCAGTCGACAGCCAACATGAAGCAGTAAAACACGTGAGTGGGGAAGCCCTAGAGGACTTTAGCCCCAGCCTTTGGAACACAACAGACCAGATACCCTGAATGAGAATCATCTAGCTAAGCCCAATGAACCTGCAAAAACATGAGCGACAACAACACGCTTCCCAGCCGTTACTGCGACTGAACCCAACTTTAACTCAAGTTCGCCATTATGCTCTCGGCACTCTGCAACTGTGGGAAGACTTCCAGAGCCCTTTTCAGGAGTGTTGATTGGCTTATATTCGTATCAATCAAGATTCTCTGCCCAATAGACCTTTCAGCCCCGAGGCATCACACATGTCCCCTCCATCTGTAGTTTGGGCAACTACCCGGAAACGCCGCAGGGGAGCCAAGAACCTCCAGGACTGGCGTTCAGGGCGACTTCCTCCGCTGGGGTCCAATGAACTCTTCCTTATGGCAGCCAATGCAGTCCTAGAGGAAGAACATTTTGATTGGCTGTTTCGCACAGAGGCCCACGGGAACCTAGACCGAGCACTTGCCGTTATTGTCCAGTTCGCCCGTCAATCAGCCCGTTTTCCGGGACGAGCGGAAGCTGGCAGCCCGGCCGGCACCGCCTCTTCCTGGGCTAGGGGCTGGGAGGGGGCTGGCCGCGGGGGCCGCGGGGCTGCCGCGTGGGCGGGGCCGCGCCTCAAGGCCGGGACTGTTGCTCGGCGGTGAAGCGCTGGGAGCGCCCGGAGGCGCCGGGCCGTGCGGGGCGGGCCCCGGCGAGGGGCGACCGCGGGGTCGGGGGCGGGGTCGGGGCGGGACCGAAGGAGGCGGAAGCGGCGAGAGAGCTCGGGCCGCAGCCATATAGGAGCCAGCGTCCGGGTCGGCAGAGCGGCGTCGGCGGGGTTGGCCGGGGCGGCGGGGCGCTAGAGCCTGGGCGGGCGGGCCGAGGGCCGGGGTCGCGGCCGGGGATCGGGTGACCAGCGGGCTGAGCTCCCGCTCCCGCGCAGGGCCGGGGAGGATGCGGCCGGGGGCTCCGGGGCGGGGCGGGCGGCGGCGGCTGCAGCGCTAGCGGCGCAGGGGGGTGGGCGGCGGCGGCGGCGGCATGAGGCGCGGGGCCGGCGCCCGCGGGAGGGAGGTGCTGCCGGCGGCCCGGCCGCTCCCGCTGCAGCTGCTCGCCGGGCTCGCCGCGCCCTGCTTGCGGGGCCCCGGACGCTCTCGTCCCGGCCGCCGCCCGGGCCGCCTGTGGTGACCATCCGCCGCGCCGCCCGAGGCTTCACCCGCGCCCTCCCCCAGGGCGCGCCCGCGGAGCTCCGGCCCCATCGCCTGCTCGCGGAGGCCGCGCCGGGCGGCGGCGAGGCCGGAAGATGGCCTGGGTGCTCAAGATGGACGAGGTGATCGAGTCCGGGCTGGTGCACGACTTCGACGCCAGTCTCTCGGGCATCGGGCAGGAGCTGGGCGCCGGCGCCTACAGCATGAGGTACCGGGCGCCCCGGGCTGGGCGGGCGGGAGCCGGCGTCTCCTTGGGGAAGGCCTGCACGACCGTGGGCTTCTGCCGGACGCGGCTGCTCCCGGCGGTGCCCGGGCCTCGCGGTCGCGGGGTCCGGGCCCTGCCGCGTGGTCGTCGGGGCCGGGGAGCCCTGCGGGTGGCGGGGTTGGGAGGGCGGCCCCGCAAGCCTGGCTGCGGGCACTGCTCCCGAGGGCTTCCTTCTTGCTGGAAAGCTGGCTGGCTGTGAGGACGGTTCGGCTTGGTGGGGGAAGGGGCTTCCTCTCCTGGCAAGTGATTTCCAAGCCGCTGGGAGCTGGAATAGTGTCCGAAATGGTGGAACTTGTCCTGGGAAAATACTCTCCGAGGTTTGGTGATCAGTTCCTACTCCGTTCTATATTGTAGGCTTTCCTGGTTGCAAATTATAATCACTTACTGTTACAACAGGAGTTATGTCATACGTGAAAGCACACGCGGAGGGGGGAGAAAAGAGAAGCACCTTCGTTATTTATGTTTTTTGATCGCTTCAGTGTGAAGTATTTCCATCTTGGGGACCACCCTCTTAGGCTACTTTCTTTAGAAGAAGGCTTGAAGATGCAGTGATTGCACAACAAACAGTAGTTTGTTTAGTCTCTGCTGCCGGTACCAGCAGCCATTCATTTTAATTTTGAAGGTTGAAACAGATCCGAGCTTAGTCTCTGGCCTTCAGCCTGAAGAATGCCGTGTTTCTGTTTTTGTTTGTTGGAATAACTTCTGTCAGTTCGGTAGCTTGCTATTTCTTTATATTTAGCAGCTTTATTGAAATACAGTTGATGCACTATAAATTCACCGGATCCAAGTGTAAAATCCCGCGGTTTGGGAGCTTTTTATTAAGGCTGATTAAACGAGATTTTCTAAATATGTTCTTGAAAGTAATGCCTCGGTCTTTGAAGAGCTGTCCAGTCTCCCAGTAGCTTTTAGACCTCTCCCTGCAGCCCTGGGGGAAGAGAGAGAGCACAACTGTCTTGCGGAAAGAATCGGGGGTCTCAGCCTGGGTGGGAGGGTGGGGGCTGCTCCCTGAAGAAATTCGGCTTTTAGATCTGAAGCGGGAAACTTTGGGCATTAAAATCCTCAGAAAGGAGATGTTTCCTAGAGCATGGAAGTGTGTGAAGGGAAGTCTTTGGTCACCAGACGCTGACCCTGATTGGGTGTGCCCTCCTCTCCGTGAACTTGGCACTTCCTCTCCGCACTTGTGCAACTTCAGGACTAATGAACTTCTGTCTGTCTACGGTTTATTCTGTGAAAAGGAAAGAAAACCGTGATAGAAAACCTTTCCCTGACCTTGTTCTTAAAATACCGCCTGGCATCTTATAACTTGGTCTTTGACAATACTTGCCGTGGGCAGACTCTCCATGGAATGTTTTTGGTTATTGCTTACATGGCGTGCCATTTAATCTAAATTTTCAGGTACCTTTGAAGGCAGATGCCAGTTTGCAAGGAGCTTATTTAGTTTCTTTTTTTTCTTCCTATTCAATTGGGTCCTCAAAACTGAGGAGCTGAGGAGAGCGCTTGCTTGCCTCTTGCAAACTCAAGGCCCTTTATTTGAAATTCAAACTTGGGCAGTTCCAAGATGGACTTGATATTAAGTCTGAGCAAAGGTAGGGACTCCCACGCCTCCTTTGATTGCGCCTGCACTTCCCCTGCCCTGAGCAGCTGGATCTCAGGGGCGGCTGGTGTCTTTTTTTTTTTTTAATGTTTTATTTATTTTTGAGAGAAAGAGAAGAGACAGTGTGAGCAGGGGAGGTCAGAGAGAGAGAGGGAGACACAGAATCTGAAGCAGGCTCCAGGCTCTGAGCTGTCAGCACAGAGCCTGACGCAGGGCTCGAACCCATGAACCCTGAGATCATGACCTGATTCGAAGTCACATCCGACTGAGCCACCCCGGCGCCCCTGGTGTCTTTTTACTGCATGGGACCGGCTGTCTCTCTTCCTCGGCCATCAAATGGGAAGGGAGGCTGCTTAGCTTATCTTTCTCTTTGATTCGTGCCTTCGTAAAGTCAAGAAGTAAACTTGAGGGACTCAGTTTGACATTATTGGAAAAGTGACTTGTTAATAAACTGGAAAGCTGCCTACCAAATGAACGTTTTCTTTTTTTCCCCAAAGTGAAGTATGCTTACCGCATTTGCTCTTTGGACGGCTTAAGCCGGTTCTAAAGACTTTCTAAGAAATGGTTTCCTTGGATTTGGGGGAAGGTGGCTTGTAAAACAGATGGTTTCTCTCAGTAGTCTGACTTGACTTGGTAGTCTGTTTGCATTAAGCCAGCCGGCTGGCTCAGCCAGTAGAGCATGCCGCTCTTGATCTCAGGGTTGTGAGTTCAAGCCCCACATTAGGTGTGGAGACTTGGTAAAAAATAAAAATTTATGTGTATTAAACAGTGCAGCCTAATAGTATTGGGATATGTTGTGTTAGTTTCTCATATTTACTTCTTTCCCTCCTTTTTTCCCACTTGGCAGTGGTTCATCCATTTTCTCTCCTCTCCCCGCCTGCCCCCCTTCCCTCTTCTGTGTGTGCCACGTGTGTACATGAGGTATGGGCTGCTGCAGACTCTGTTTGAAGTGAGGCAGGTCCTAAATGTCCTTTGGAGTCTTTGTTATGGCATCTATCAGGATTCTAGAGATGGATGAAGCGGTCTTAGCAACTTCTTAACCAGTCCTTTTACGTGTATAAACTGAAGCCCATAGATGCTGCAGTGCTCGCCCACGTGACCTGCCCGTGACATTCCCATTCCCAGTGAAGCCTGAACCCACTGAACCCATTGTAACTTGAAATCCGGGTCATTCATTTTTTTCGTAAGGGGCAGATAACCAAATGACCTCTGGAAAGTAACCTTTAAATTTTATTTATTACTTTTTAATGTTTTATTTATTTTTGAGAGAGGGGGTGGCATGGGCAGGGATGGGTCAGAGAGAGAGAGAGAGAGAGAGAGAGAGAGAGAGAGAGAGAGAGAGAGAGGGAGGCACAGAATCCGAAGCAGGTTCCAGGCTCTGAGCGGTCAGCACAGATCCTGACGCGGGGCTCGAACCCATGAACCGTGAGATCATGACCTGAGCCGAAGTCAGATGCTTAACTGACTGAGCCACCCAGGCTCCCTAGAAAGTAACTCTTTAAAAGTTTCTTAAGAGGATCTTTTGGGCCACCTGGTAATTTTCTTTCCACCTTTCTGTTGACATGAATATATATTTTGTAGCAACTTAATTTTTAGTGCTTTAGTAACGGGACCTCTTTAGATCACACACACTATGTAATATATTAAGTTATTACCTTACCCGGGGCATTGGTGGTGTTGTCCGGTAGACTGAGGAGACCTTGGACCCCGAGGCTTCGGACCCAGCTTGGCCAAAAGGTGCCATCGGTGGAGCGCAGATGTCATCCATGTGACAAAGGCGCATCCTGTTGTAGTGCTGCTCCGAAAGTAATTTTGACCTTCTGAACCCCCGAAAGAGTCTCCGTTTCCTCAGCCCACACTTCTGAGGATCTCCGGTTTACAGTGTGCCTAGAGTGTAGACACTTACAGTATTTTCTTCTGAATGAAACGCACACCCAGTATTGGAGCTCGGAGAGGTTAAGGAGCCTGCCTCATGTCTTTCAGCTGATGAGGCAGCTGGGGTCTGAAGCTCCAGGCCTGGGGTTTGGCTTCCACATCTTTCCATTGCACCTTTTGGCTGCTTCCCACTTAATTGTAGCAGAGTGTGAGCCCTCTGGATAGGAGGAAAATCTGCCAGGAAGGCTATATATATATTTTTTTCTTTGTTTTGTTTTATTTTGCTTTTTTCGTCCACCCTCTAGGACCTTGTTGAATTTACTAGTTTAAAAAAATTGTTTTTTAACATTTATTTTTGAGAGACAGAGTGACAAGAGAATGAGCAGGGGAGGGACAGAGAGAGGGAGACACAGAGTCTGAAGCAGGCTCCAGGCTCCAAGCTGTAAGCACAGCCCAGAATTTACTAGTTCTAATAATTTGTAGGATCTCAGACTTTCTAGTTAGACTAACTATATTCTTTAAACGTTTATTCGTATTTATTTATTTATTTTGATTTTTTAAGTGTTCATATTTGAGAGAGAGAGAGACACACACACACACACACACAAACACACACACAAAGACAAAGCACGAACTGTGAGGAGCAGAGAGAGAAAGAGACAGAATCTGAAGCAGGCTCCAGGCTCCGAGCTGTCAGCCCAGAGCCCGACGTGGGGCTCGAACCCATGAACCATGAGATCATGACGTGAGCCGAAGTCAGACGCTTAACTGGGTGAGCCACCCAGGCACTCCAGCAATATTTTAAAATAATGGTAGATCTGTCTCTTCTGTATGATCTTTACATTTCATTTTCGTGCCTTAGTGTGTTGGCTAGGGCTTTACTGCAGTGTTGGTTACAGCCAGTAAATTACTGATTTTAGGGCAGGTTTTCAAAGTTTCATAAATAGACTGTCTTTGTTCCTAGATGAGGTTGGTCCTCTCTCTTTGTGTTCATTCAATTTTATTGTTTTCTTTTTTATTTTCTTTCTTATTGGCAGTTCTTCATATATCCTGGATAGACCTTTTGATTATGCATGTACGTCATTAATACTTCACCTCTGTGACTTGTCTTTTCGTTCTCTTTTTTGGTGGCTCTTGAGGCAACATTCTTGATTTTGATACGGTCAAATTGATTAATATTTTCACTCACAGTCTTTCCCTACTGTGAGGATCAAAGATATTTTTATGGTCTTTTCTAAAGATTTATTACTTTATATACTGTGCCTAAGATTACAGTCTATCTGGAGGAAATTCGTTTCTGGTTTTGGTGTGGTATGAAGTAGGCGGCCAATTGCACTTTTCCCTACTTGAAAAGTCTTTGTGCTCGAACCTCTTCACAATGCCCGTCTGTTGGAAGCCCACTGTCCGCAAGCTGGTGTTCTGTTTCCGGGTTCCGCATTCCGTCCTTGTGTCCCTGGGGAATGCGCAGCTAGACCAGGCTTTGTCATTATGCTCTTGGGTTTGGTTTGTTAATACTTAATTTGGCTTCTTTGTATCTATATTTATGGTTGACATGAGCTTTTCGTTTTCTTTTCTAGTTCTGTTTGTAGCTAGTTTTGACTTCACAATTTACCCTTAGGAGTTAGGAAGTGTCTGTTCTCTTTCTGTTCTGTCGAAGAGTTTGTATAAGAACTGCCTTTTGAAAGGTTGCTAGAATTTGCCTGTAAATCCATTCCAGGGTGGGGATTTTCTCTGGGGGGAAATGTTTTAACCATGATATCAGTGTCTGTAAGATTATTTTTAACAGCTTTTAATGTCTTGAAGAAAGTTGTTTTTTATTTAAGATTTTATTTTTTTAAGTAATCTCTGCACCCCACATGGGGCTCGAACTCACAACCCCAAGATCAAGACTCATATGCTCTATTGACTGACCCAACCAGGCGTTCTCATGTCTTGATAAGTTACCTTTTTTTTTTTACTTACATATTTTCTAAAGTTTTTATTTTTGAGGGAGAGATGGAGACACAGAATCTGAAGCAGGCTCCATCCAGGCTCTGAGTGGTCAGCACAGAGCCTGACGTGGGGCTTGAACTCCTAAGCCGTGAGATCATGACCTGAGCTGAAGCCTGACACTCCCCTGACTGAGCCCCCCAGCGCCCTGTGGGCATGTTTGTCTTCCCTGTATGTCCTAATGCGTTAGAACAGTGTTGGTAGTGGTAGTCTCATCCTTTTAGTTTTTCTATCATTAGTTATATCTTCTTTTCTATTCATACTTCCTTGTGCCTTTTTGATCTGTTTCTCCTTGACATATATATAAGTTTTTAGGGCATATTGGACCAGACCTTTTGTGCTCTTAATATTTGTTTGTCAGGACTGCAAGAAATTCCAGATTTTCGGGACGCTGCTTTTCTCCTGCATTTCGATTGACAGGCTCTGCACTGCCTCGACTCTCTTCCCATCTCCTCTTTCTTACCATTTCCTAACATCCTTCCATATTGCCCTCTGGAGTTCAAAGTCTGTCGTCAGAAAATACCCTAAGTAGGGCACCTGGGTGGCTCAGTCGGTTAAGTGTCCCCCTTTGGTTCAGGTCATGATCTCATGGTTCCTGGGTTCGAGCCGTACATCAGGCTCTGTGCTGACAGCTCAGAGCTTGGAGCCTGCTTTGGATTCTGTTCTCCCTCTCTCTCTGACCCTTCTCCGCTTGCACGCACGCGCCCTCTCTCTCTCTTAAATAAACATGAAAAAATTAAAAAAAAAATCCTGAGTGGTCACTGTTAATGGACCCCCAGAAGGACATATTGTGTCCCCCAAAAGGATGTATTGGAAGTCCTAGGCCGCAGGACCTCAGAATGTGACCAATTTGGAAATAAGGAAATAGAGGTAACTGAGTAAAAATGATGTAATCAGGATAGGTGCCAGGGTCCTTTTTAAAAAGGGCACACTTGGGCACGGGGGAGGGGGAGTAGGGGAGACTAAGTGAAGACACACTGGGTGGTGCTGGCCATGTGATTGGAGTGATGCACCCACAAGCCAGGGAACGCAGAGGATGCCGCCCGATGCCAGGAGGAGGGAGAGAGTCCCAGAGCAGAGCCCGCTCACTGCCCTCACAGGGACCAGCCGTGCGGCCCCTTTATTGCAGACTTCTGGCCTGGAGCTGAGGGGCAGACCCTCTGTTTTAAGCCTTCCAGGCTCTGGTACTTTGTTGCGACAGCCCTAGGAAACTAACGTAGCCCACTCTGTCTCTTAAAGACTATCTTCACCTTGTTCTTTTGGAAAGCTGGCTCCTCTCTGCTCTGAGGCCCTCACACATGGTGGCAGTCTATTTCCACAGGCCTTGGGGGTCGGGGGGACCTCCTTCCTTTCACTGCCGTTTCAAGCTACGCTTCCTTTCTCCTTCCTTGCAGGACCTCCCCGCTTTGAATTTCATGTCACCAAATACCAACCAATCAGTCACCCAGTTATTGCAGTCAGTCATCTTAGTGATTTCTGGGTCATTCCTCTTTTTTTTTTTTCCCCCTGAGAGAGAAAAAGAAAGAGCAAGAGAGAGTGAGTGCAAGTGAGTGTGAAGCCCAAAGTGGGGCTCGAACCCAGGAACCAGGGTCATCACTTGAGCCGAAGTCGGACACTTAACTGATCCAGGCACCCCGGGGTCATTCCTCATTTAAAAATTTTAGGTCCTGGTTCACTGTCTCATGCTATTGCTGTTTTAATATTTGGTGGTTTCAGAAGATATTGAAATGGGCCTTCTAGCAGCCTGACATTTCTGTTCCTTGTATCTTTCTTACAGTGGTATTATCTTTCTACTCAATCTTACGGTTAGACCTTGACATTTCCAATCGTGCAACCCACGTGTAATCTCAAATTCAGAGTTACGCGTTAACTACCACCTTCTACCCTTTCTGCTCACTCAGGACCTCCTCTGCTGTCGTTTGGCCCATCTGCAGTCGTTGATCGACTCAGTTCACCTTCTCGAACACCTTTTTTCTTCAGCCAGTCTTAATTTCCATGTGCAATCGTTGTAGTTACTTCCTTGTTAAATCCCCGTGTCTCTTGCCCCCTCTTCTTTATCCCCCTCCCACCTTTTTTACTGTAGCGAAACTGTAACCCTGATTGGATGTGCTTCTTCACCTCCTTGAGACACCTAAGCCGCTGAATGTGGTCCAGAAAAGCAGTGACTGGGTCTTAACTTGAAGTTCACAGCCTCAGGGTTCAAGTGCGTCCTTCTGCCACAGCCACAGCCACTGCTGTGGTGTTCTCTGGCCTCATCCTCTGCCCCCCCCCCCCCCCCCCCCCCCCCCCCGCACTTGATGATGATTCTGGAGCATTCCAGGACTCCTCCTCATCTCTCCCACCTCTTCTCCCTATTCCCGCTTTCCAGTGATTGATTCCTTTTTTTTTTAAACATTTATGTAATATCTTTACTGTTTTAAATTTAAATTTTATTTATTTACATCTAAGTTGGTTAACATATAGTGGAATAATAATGTCAGGAGTAGATTCCAGTGATTCTTCTCCTACGTATAATACCCAGTGCTCATCCCAACCAGTGTTCTCCTTAATGCCCCCACCTAGTTAGCCCATCCCCCTACCCCAGCCCCTCCAGCAACCCTCAGTTCGTTCCCTGTATTTAAGAGCCCCCCTCCTTGTTTTTATATTGTTTTTGCTTTCCTTCCTTTATGTTCATCTGGTTTTTTTTAATTTTTTTAATGTTTTATTTATTTTTGATACGGAGAGAGACAGAGCATGAGAGAGGGAGGGGCAGAGAGAGAAGGAGACACAGAACCGGAAGCAGGCTCCAGGCTCTGAGCTAGCTGTCAGCACAGAGCCTGACGCGGGGCTAGAACCCAGAAACGTGAGATCTGACCTGAGCTGAAGTCGGAGGCTTAACCGACTGAGCCACCCAGGCGCCCCTGTTCATCTGTTTTTTATCTTAAATTCCTCATATGGGTGAAGTCATAAGATATATGTCTTTCTCTAATTTCGCTTAGCATGATTTTTTTCTAGTTCCGTCCACAGTGTTGCAAAAGGTAGGGTTTCATTCTTTTTGATTGCCAAGTAGTATTCCATCACCCACCCACCCACCCACCACATCTTTATCCATTCATTGTTGATGGACACTTGGGCCCTTTCCATACTTTGGCTGTTGTTGATAGAGCTGCTGTAAACATTGAGGTGCGTGTGCCCCTTCGAAACAGCACACCTGTAGCCTTTGGATAAATACCTAGTAGTGCAATTGCTGGATCGTAGGGTAGTTCCATGTTCAGGTTGTTTTTTTTTTTTTTTTTTTTTTGAGGAACCTCCGCAGTGTTTTCCAGAGCGTTCCCACCAGCAGTGCAAGAGGGCTCCTCCTTCTGCGTAGATTGATTCCCTTTCTTGACACTTGCTTCCATAGACTGCTGGCTTAAATGTTTTTCTTGATGTACTTAGATATTGATTTCTTTTATTTCTCCTGCTTTGGGTGTTGGGGCTTCCCGAATCAGTCCGTCGGTATATTGCATCGGTTCTGGAAGCACTCAGCCTTTATCTCGAATAGTGCCTCTGCAGTACGCTTTCCTCTTCTGGGAATTCCATTCAGGGGAAGATCTTCTCACCTCGTCCTTCGTTTCCTCATGTCTCCTTCATGTTTTCTATCATTTTGCTTTCTGCTGCCTTCTGGATAACTTCCTTTGAGCTCTATTCCATTGTCTTCTATTTCTCTTTGAGGTACTGTTAAAGCTAAGTTCTTTATTTCAGCAATTTTACTTTCCTGTTTTAGAAGTTCTGTTTGTTCCTTTTCATTTTAATGTCCTTTAAAATTTTCTCTTGCTTGCACACCATTTTGGGCTAGTCTTTTATTTACATTTTTCTTAAGTTTATTTATTTTGAGAGAGAGAGAGAGAGAGGGTGTGTGTGTGTGTGTGTGAGTGTGAGTGAGTGTGAGTGAGCTGGGGAGGGACAGGGAGATGGAGAGAGAGAGAAGAGAGAGAGAGAGAGAGAGAGAGAATGAGAATGAGAATGAATCCCAAACAGGTTCAGTTTCACAAATGGTGTGAGATCATGGCCTGAGCTGAAACCCAAGAGTCAGTTGCTCAGCTGACTGAGCCTCCTAGGTGTCCCTGGGCTTGCCTTTTATTTATACAGAGTAAGCATAATTTTCTGGTATGAGTCTAATAATTGTAGCATCTGCATCCTTTGGGGGCATCAATCTGTGTCCGGTTAGGAAAATAGAAACCATGTAGACGTTTCACGCAGAGAAAGATGTTGTGAAGTACGGGATTGTGAAGGTGCTAGAAAGGTTTGGGGAGGAGGGCTTGTTCGCCGGCTGCTCCTGGGGGCATGACTGCTCCAGCCCAGAAACTTCCTATAGCCGCAGTCTGTGAGGCGGCCCGCCCCTGTCTTTGCCCACTCCCTTTAAATTTCCCACCAGTGCTTCCCTTTGGGATGACTTACAAGACTCCAGCTGGCTAGACGTCTTGTATGTGTGGTCTCAGATCGCAAGCCCCTCTGCAGCAGAGGCGGGATGAACGGAGCACCAGCAGACAGATCTGGAACTGGATGGGTGCCCGCGGGTGTGTTTGCTGTGGTTCTCGTTCCCAGAGGCTTGTCTTCATGTGCGTGGTTATTTTTGGTACTGGCATTTCAGAATTATGTGTAATAATTCGAAGCCTTGAGACCTTTCATTTGCTTGTCTGATCCCTGGGAGCGCTACCTGTCCGGGGTGTGGATTACAAAAACAGTTGACTGCTGGGACTTTCTCAAGGCTCAGCCTAGTGGAAATGATGATTTTAAATTACCTAGATACCTGGTTTTTTCATTTTAATAATGATCGATTATTAGAGTTGCAGTTGATTCATTGATTCAGCAAGTATTTGAGGCTCTTGTTTATGCTAAGTGTCGGGGTGAGTCAGCGAAGTGAAACAAATTTGGGAGATGGTCACATACTTAGGGGTGACGCAGACTTAAGTCCTGTGTACTGGGGGAAGGCGAGAAGCTCTGTGGGTAGACAGAACAGGACAAGGGAGCTGGGTACACGGATGGGCGGACTGCGGTTGGCAGGCTGTCACTGTGAAGGTGACATTTAAATGAAGGGAGCTGGACGGACATCAGCAGAAGGGTGGCGCCAAGCCCAGCAGGTGCCGTGAAGGAGGCAGGTGGGGGCTGCTGTGAGGACAGGGCGGGTGAGGACAAGTAGAAGAGGGACCCTCGTTCGAAGGGAGCTGAGGGTGAGTTCCAAGGAATAAAACGATCTGGCTTCTGTTTGAGGAAGATCACTGGCTGCTGTGTTGATGGGAACGCATTTTCTTCCTAGTTAAATAAAACATTAATTGGGATTTCAATAGCAAATGATTTTTTTTTTTTAAGATTTTATTTTTAAGTAATCTCCACAACCAGTGCGGGGCTCGAACTTACCAGAGTTGCAAGCTCTACTGACTGAGCCAGCCAGGTGTCCCGTTTTCTCGTCCTTAAAATGACTACATACATAGGACA
>PJEM01002169.1:128699-165711 GCA_004023845.1 Helogale parvula
GGGGGGGGGGGGGGGGGGGGGTGAGGACCAGGGCTGCCTGTGTGGTTCTCAGTGACACCTAAGTGCTTAGGAGCGCTTTGACAGTTCCCAGGTGTGAAGAGGAGACCTGGTGGGTAATTAGTCTGAGTAGTCAGTCTGGTGTGTGTTTGTGTGTCCGTCCGTCCGTCCGTCCGTCCGTCCCGGAGGAAGGAAGCAGCCTTTCTCTTTCATCTCATTTATGTATATTTTCTGTTTTGAATGTAATTAAAATGGACTGGCCAAATACCTGAGTGTGTTAATGGCTTTTGAAAAAAGAAAAAAGAAAAGCAATTCAGACAAGCCCTTGCTCTTGGTGTTGATGAAGCAGTTATTCATTTGGATATTTTGTTATTACTTTAGTTTTTTATTGAGGAAGGAACATAGAAACATTATGCAGATGCAGGTCAGAGATTTATCTCAAAAACAAATACCTATTGTTCATACCTTGGTGGTGGGAATGTAAAATTGTGTAGCCGCTTTGGAAAGCCATTTGGAAGTTCCTCAGAAAGTTGAACAGAGTAACTTAATAACCTGGCAGTTTCCTAGGTTTACACACAAACACACACATGCTCATAGCAGCAGCCTAGATGCCCCAGAGTGCGCGCGCGACACACACACACACACACACACACACACCGACCTGGCCATTAAGTCCATCTGATTGAAGGACGTATCATTCACTCCTAAATGGGGATGCTACAAGGGGGGTACCTGGAAAATATCAAGTAAAAGAAGCCAGTCACAAAAGGCCTTGGGGTTCTCTTTGAATTAAATGTTCAGAACAGGCAAGTGCAGAGGCACCTGGAGGGCTCAGTAGGTTGAGCGTTGGGCTTCGGCTCAGGTCACAGTCTCGTGGTTCATGCGTTCGAATCCCGAGTTGGGTCCTGCGCTGACAGCTCAGAGCCTGGAGCCTGGTTTGGATTCTGTTTCTCCCTATCTCTGTGTCTCCCCCACCTATACTCTGTGCCTCTCTCTCTCTCTTTCTCAAAAATAAACATTAAAAAAAAAAAAAAAGACTAGGCCAGTGCATAGAGACATAGTAGGTCACTGCCAGGACTAGGGGTGGGGTCGGGCAGTAGCACTGGGGAGTGACTGCTAATGGGCACGAGATTTCTTTTTGAGGTGATGAAAATGTCCTGGGACTAGATAGTTATGATGACTGCACAACTCTTTTAATACACAAGAGCCCACTGAACGATACACTTTAAAAGGGTGACTTTTTATGGAATGTAAGTTATATCTCAGCTGTTTTTGTAAAAAAAAACCCCAAACCAAACACATCCGTGTGTGCTTGAGTTAACAGAGAATATAGGCAGTGCCTCCAGAAGGCCCGGCCCCACTTCCCCCCCAGCCACCGCACCAGGTTATTCTCGGGGGAAGTGCAGCGGTTTCTGCTCCACCTGCTTGCTTCTCAGAAGCAGCCATTGTTCTAGACAAAGCCTGAAGCTCTGTGCTCTGCAAACGCAGCCTCGCAGGGCACTTGTTGTAAAATACTGTTTCATCCCGTGCTGCTTTGTGAGTTTATGGTGCCGGCGTGACCTACCTTGCAAACAGGTAGCTATGCACTCTTGACTTCCTCCATTTTTCGTAGAAATAATACGGAGTTTAAACTTTTTAAAGAGTTTTTTGCAGTAACTTTTTTTGAAGTACCATATATGTGGTTAGATCTCTTGCTTAATCAGCATGGACTTTATTAACTATTAAATATTTCTTATGTTATCTGCCTAATCATAGCTGCTCATCCTCCCCCCACGCCATCCCCATGCTGGGTAATACGGGCTATTAATATTATCTTTTGGAGGAGCCAGATTAACATTAATAGTTCTTTTATTCTACATGACATTTCTGGGTTTACATTTCATGTTTATTTATTTTTTGTTATAAAAATTTTTTAAGTAATGTCTGCACCTCACACGGGCCTCCAACTCACAACCCCAAGATCAGAAGTCGCATGCTCCACTGACTGACCCAACCAGGCGCCCCTGAACTTAAATTTTTAAAAGAAACTACCCCTAAATGTTTTTGTATGCTTTTAAGTATTTTAAACTCAAAATAAGGTCAATCTTGATTCTTTTGCCTTTCAGCGATGTCTTGGCATTGCCCATTTTTAAGCAGGAAGATTCCAGCCTTCCGTTGGATGGTGAGACTAAGCACCCCCCCTTTCAGTACGTGATGTGTGCCGCGACCTCGCCGGCGGTCAAGCTGCACGACGAGACGCTCACTTACTTGAACCAAGGTTGGTACGGCTGGTCGCGTTTCGATGGGAGAACTTAGATCCACCCCCAGTGGCACCGCAGCCCAGTCAACTGGTGACAACTTAAAATTAGATTATTTTTCTTAAATTCAACAGCTTCCGTTAACAGAAATTGTAGGAATTTTACTGTGAGCCCACGAATAGTTCGTGGAAGCTGATTTGCATCAACAGGGTGTGTGGAACAAGATTTATTACAGGGTTTCTCAGACAAGACCAAAGGAGGAGCAAATAGGGAAGGATGTCAGTTATTTTTAGGAACACTGGTTTCCATACGGAACTTGAGAATGAATCCGAAATCCAGCTAGCAAGGAACCTGGGTCTCAGGCCTGGAGCAGGTTTGTGCTGAAAATAGACACGCTGCCCCAGGATGGAGTCTGTGGCTAAAATAAACCGTGTCCAATTTTGTCCACCCGGATCTTGTCTGTACTTGATGAGAATGTTATGTTTTGGTGACATGAAAGTGAGAGCTGGCCGAGTGGAAGACAGAGTTGTGGGGGTAGAATTTACTTTTGGAAGTTATAAGGGGTTTTTTTGAGGTGCCTTTAGCAGTTCAGACCATAGGCCACTGTGACTGACCAAATTCAGCAAAAGCACTTTGTTACAGGGCTGTTAATTTGTTGGATACACATATTGAAAGCATGTTGCACATACATATATATATTTTTTAACTCTGAAGTCTTATTTTAAGTTTATCTGTTTTTTGAGAGAGAGAATGAGAGTGAGCAGGGGAGGGTGGGGGTGGGAATGGGAGAGAGAAAAAGAGGAGGAGAAAGAATCCCCAGGCAGGCTCCACACTGACAGCGCCGTGAGGCCCGGACTCCCAAACCATGAGATCATGACCTGAGGACATACGCTGATTGTAGAAAGATTGGGAGATACAGCAAGAGAGAAAGATGAAAATTGACTGCAGTTGTATTCCACCAAGATTACACTTTAGGTATATTTTCTAGTGTATGTTTCAACAAAGTTGGAATTAACATCTGTTCACTTAAGAGTATATTGTGATCATTTTTCTGTCATTTAATAGAATCTTTAATTCCTTGAACTTTGGGGAAAGAGGTATAGATTTTAGACTGTTTGGAAATCATAGTATTCTGATATAAAGAAGAATAACTTATTCTAGCCTTTCATTTGATATATAAGCTTAGGATCCATGAGGTTTTACAACCCGAGCTCCTCTACCATCGCACCTCTCGCAGTGTCCTGACTTTGGGGTTAATATTGTTTGGGTAGGCATTCTGTTGTTTGAGACTTACGTATCCTATTTGAAAGAACCTTAGGTTTACATGGTAATCTGTTTTCGGTATAAAAAACATCAGAAGAAGCCACGTAGGGGCATGGATATTCACTGTGGCTTTATTTCTAATGACGAGGACATAACGTGCATTTCTCTTGCTTGAGGAAAGCGAGCCCATTTAAAGGAATGTGTTGGGTGTGTCTGACTGTGGGCCTGGGGGGACAGCTGTAATTTTTCAGTGTTGCTATTAAACTGGGAAGGACCCCATGTTGATAAAAGTTGCAGTCCACCGTCCGTAGTCATGATTTATGAGACTGACGTTTGCTGAGTGCTTACTATGTGTGAGGCATTGTACTAAGTACTGTGCGTGCGTTATTTAGCTCCCCAGTGAGTCCTAAAGTTTTATTAATCCATTTTAGGGCTGCCTGACTGGCTGTCAGCAGAACAGGGACTCTTGATCTTGGGGTCGTGAGTTCAAGCCCCATGTTGGGCATAGATCTTATTTTAAAAAATGCATTTTACAGATTTGTAAGACAAGCTGCGAGCAATTGATTAACTTCTTCAGTGTGAACTTGGTCAAGCTGAGATTTGAAAAAAATTGTTGATACTATCGTAGTGTGCAGGTCTTACATACGTGTACAGCTCAGTGTCCAGGATTCCCAGCACTAGGCATGCTCCCCAGGAGGTACGCCAGGTTGACTCTGACCATGGTCAGTCCAAGTGCAGGTGGTTTTCTTGCACTTGACTCTGCTCACTGCAGTATTAATGATGACTCTCTCCTCTTGGTTGTAGAATTGTATTAATTTATCTTTTAATAAACTCCACTTTTTAAGAAAAACATGGAAAAGTAAACTGCATATGTAGAAATATTCTAAAAATATTTGAATGTTAAAAACATAAAGGAATTATTTTATATGTTTTTAAACGGAATTGTAAAGCCTTTCATATAATACACAAGGATCAAGTATACATACTACAGTTAGTCCTCTCACAGACTTGCTCCTAGCATACATCACTTTGACAAAAGGTTCTAGACCCTGATTTTTCATGAAGCCCCTAGCATTGTTTTCAGGTTTTTTAGAAATATGTGTGTTTCTAAGGACAGGACCCATAGCTCTTTCTAGACTCAGGCAAGGTTTGACCCTAGCGCGGCGTCCCCGAGCGGCCTTCACCCCGTCTTGTTAAGCTGGGAAAGCAAACAGGTGGAGGGCTGGCAGCGTACCTGCAGTTGATTGGAATCCATTTTCAAATGAAAACATTTTCAGTAGTACTGCACATGCAGTCTTGACTTTTTTTTCTTAATTTTAAAAAAATGTTTATTTTTGAGACAGTGTGACAGCACGAGTGGGAGAGGGGCAGAGAGTGAGGGAGACACAGAATCCGAAGCAGATTCTAGGCTCATAGTTGTCATCACAGAGCCCGATGCCGGGCCCAAACCCATGAGCTATGAGACCATAACCCGAGCTGAACTCAGACTCTTAACCCCCAGGCGCCCCTGAAGTTTTAATTTTTTTACAGAAACCTTTCCTGTAATACATAGTATAAAGAGAATCAGGCCTAGATATGGAGAATAATGAGACTTGATTAATTTTATCCAGCAATTTCAGGAAAGTCCCGTGAATATTTTTTCAGCTCGAGTGACATTGCCCTGGAAAGTTGTGGCAAAGTATATACCTCAGTGGCACCACTTTAATATTGACAGTTTGACTGTTGAATATTGACGGAATTTACCGTTTTTGTTTTCAGGAATCAGATTGTAAACTCATTTTAAGGTTCATGAGTTCATTTTCTTGCATTCTGATGAACTCTTCAGCTCCACCAAGGAAAATGATTTAAAATGGGAATGCTGCTTATCAAAAGAAGATACAAAAACCTGATAAGAAGGGATTGGATAGGGTACTTGAAGTTATCCTTCATCATTTCAAGTTATTATTCTTTAAAAATTTTTTTTAATTTCTTTTAATGTTTATTTATTTATTTTTGAGAGAGAGAATGTGTGCAGGGGAGGGGCAGAGTGAGAGGGAGACACAGAATCTGAAGCAGGCTCCAGACTCTGAGCTGTCAGCACAGAGCCCGACGCGGGGCTTGAACCCACAAACCGTGAGATCATGACCTGAGCCAAAGCCAATGCTTAACTGACTGAGCCACCCAGGCGCCCCATCCCCTAAAATTTAAAACTAATTTAAAATTTCCCTGAAATTTAAGAGAGAACTGAGCATCTCTGTAGTAAGCCTGGTGTCCAGCACCTCTGGTGCACGCGCGATGTACTTAAGCGCATTGCTCACGTGCCTTTAGGTTTCTTCTAAGTGTCTCACCTAGTTAGAGTGAGCGCTGGTTTAAATGTGTCTCGTGTCTGTGTCTTTTCTGCACATGGTGGGTGTGGGGTGGAGAGGGCTGCAGTGAGTAGCGGTTATCTGCAGTCTCTGGAGTGGGGCCGCCCGTGCGTGGATCTCCATCGCTTGCTAGCCTAGGCACGTTCCTTAATTTACTCCCTCCAGAAGGGGGTTGAGGGGCGCCTGGGTGGCTCAGTCGGTTAAGCCTCCGGCTTCGGCTCAGGTCAGATCTCACATTCGTGGGTTCGAGCCCCGCGTTGGGCTCTGTGCTGACAGCTAGCTCAGAGCCTGGAGCCTGCTTCCAGTTCTGTGTCTCCTTCTCTCTCTGCCCCTCCCCCTCACATGCTCTGTCTCTCTCTGTATCAAAAATAAATAAAACATTAAAAAAAAAAAACAGAAGGAGGTTGAGAATGAAGTTGAATCAATGGATATAGCGGGCTTACAAGCTAGGCAGCACATAGGAAGTCCAGTAAGAACCTTGCTGCTGTTACTGTCAGTTATAACTAGGTAGCTATCCTGTTTCTTTTTTTTTTAATGTTTGTTTATTTTTGAGACTGTGAGAGTGGGGACAAGGGAGGGGCAGAGAGAGAGGGAGACACAGATTCCGAAACAGGCTCCAGGCTCTGAGCTGGCAGCACAGAGCCCGACACGGAGCTCGAACCCACGAATCCTGAAATCGTGACCTGAGCCGAAGTCGGACGCTTAACCGACTGAGCCCCTGGGGCCTTAGTTGATGTGTTTGTTTCCTGTTGCAACTGGATGAGCAGTTCTTGCGAATGGCTAGAGCTCAGGCTGGTGCTCGATACCTGTTCAGTGACTCAGGAAGTTTGCCAGGTTTTTTGGAAAGTGTATTATCATAATCCTTTACCTGAGCCTCTAACAGGGTTTTAAACTGTAGAAATAGGGGCACCTGGGTGGCTCAGTTGGTTAAGCCGACTTCAGCTCAGGTCATGATCTCATGGTTCGTGAGTTCAAGCCCCACATCAGGCTCTGTGCTGACAGCTAGCTCAGAGCCTGGAGCCTTCTTCAGATTCTATGTCTCCCTCTCTCTGAGCTTCCCCTTCCTGTCTCTCTGTCTCTCAAAGATAAACATTTAAAAAATTTTTTAAAAATAATAAACTGTAGAAATAGCATTTTTGTTCTGTTTAGGAACTGTAGTGGGCAGAATAATTGTTCCCCAAAGATGTCCGTGTCCTAATTCCCAGAACCTGTGAATATCTTACCTTATGCAGCAAAAAAGACTTTGAAGATGTGGTTAGACAAAGAGTGTTAGGGGCCGCTGGCTGGCTCAGTTGATGGAGCAGGTGACACTAGGTCGTAAGTGCAAGCCCCACATTAGGGATGGAGGTTACATTAAAAAAATAATAGAGTGTCAGGATGGAGAGATTATCCTGGATTATCAAGGTGGGCCTGGTGAAATCACAAGGGTCCTTAAACATTAAAGAGGGAGGCAGGAGAGTCGGAGTCAGATTTGAAGATGGAGGAAGAGGCCATGAGCCAAGGGGTGTTAGGTGGCATCAAAAACAACAATAACAACACAAGGAGGTGGGTTCTAACCTAGGGCCTCCAGAAGGAACACAGTCCTGCTGACAGTTTGATGTTGGCCCAGCAGACCTATCTATGTTGGACTTCTGAATTCTAGAACTGTATAAGTTTTAGTTTCAAGCCACTGAGTTCGTGGAAATATGTTACAGCAGCAATAGAAAACTCTCATATCAGCCCAAGCAAATGTGTACCAGGCGGCCAATCTCCAGGGAGGTGCAGAGGCGGCCACTGCCGTGCGTACCAGAGCTGTTTGCACAAGGTGGGCATCGTTTACCTTCAGATCCTGTGGTGCTGCCTCCTTGCTCAGCTGTGAAGGCTTCGCCAGAGCTGCATCTTGAAAGGGCATTTCATCAGGTCTGAGCCCTTGTGCTGTGTGTGTGTGTGTGTGTGTGTGTGTGTGTGTGTGCGTGCGCGCGTATACATGTATTCAAGTATGTGAACTTTACACACGCATGTAATGCACATCTGCGAATAGAGTGTATTTGGGGAGCACACATTAGTGGGGAGCACATATGAATGATGGAGCGAGAGCTGTCCTAGACTGTCGTGATGTTGGCAGACAAGTAAACGAAGATAATGAATTTTGGTTCCTTATAAAGGAGTCATGAGGCAATTTAAACAGCTTTAGATTGAGTTCTTAATTTTAACATAGACAGTTCAGTAATTTGAACCAAGAAGAACTTGGAAATCTTCGTACCTGTAACGTGCAGTGGTAGATAACACCGTGTATTAAGTGAACCCTGTGCAAAGTGGTACAGCCGTACGACACCATTCCAAACCAGGCCATTTTTGTCTTTGGCATAGCACTTGGCAGGAGTATTTATTCAGCTGCTCAGGCAAGATGGTTACTTCTTATCAGTTACTCAAGGCTTTTTGAATAGAAAGGTTACTCCTAGGAGAGGGTCCTGAGTGCCTCGTGCTGGAGAGGGTACTGACAGACTGGCTGTTGGTAGCTCCGCATGTGCCCTGGTTCCCCAGCTTCAGCATGGCTCGGGGTCACCCGGAGGGCTTGTCATGATCGCTGGGCCCGTAGAGCTCTGACCCTGGAGGTCTGGGGTAGGGCCGGGGAATTTGCATTTCCGACAAGTTTCCGGGTGCTGCTGGTGTGGCTGGTCTGGGGACCCATGCTGGCAAGGTTTTAATTACCCTGACTATCCAGGCAAGTGTGTGAGCTTCCCTTCACCACTGCCTTTCATAGATGGGTCTCGCTAGGGGAGTGTGGGCACACGGTCGTGCCATTCCTGGGCTGTGGCTTGGTCACTGTCAAAGCTCGTTGCTCAGCTCTTGGGCCGCCGTGGCTGAAGAATATTGGCCATTGCATAAAACCGTAAGAAAAGAAAAGGTACATTCCGTGTCGTATTAACTTCATGCAGGTGTAAAGTGGCACGAGTTTTCCGAGCTCTAGGCAGTGCCTCGGAGCATCCGTGTTTGTGCTGTCTTGACCTACAGAAGTACAGAGTTTGAAAGCCGTGTTTGTGTTCTCCTGTTTATGCTTGAGCTGCTCGTCTCCTCCCTTCGGAGGCAGCAAGAATTAAGGGCCTCGTTCTGCGGAGTGAAAACCCGATCATGGCCGTGTGGGGCCCCGGAGCTGGCTGTCCCCTGGTCCGGGTCTGGCCCCTTGTCACAGCTCCTCCCGACTCCCTGATGCTTCCTTCCTCGTGGTGGGAGTGGGGCTTCTGATCTGAACCCCATGATTTTCCCAGGGCAGCTCTTTGCTGCTGTTGGATGACAGATATCTACTCATTTGAAGGCTAACTTCTATTTGGAGAATGCAGGCTTTAGGTCCTGGGAAATAGCATGTCTTTTGGATTAAAAATACTGTTAAAAAAAAGAAGAAACCTGTATGTAAAAAAAAAAAAAACTTGGCAAGAAAAAAAAAGAATGATACCGTTAAATGATAGAAGTTTCAAAGAAGAATACATTTCTTGTTAATTTCATTTTACAGCTGTACGTTTTCTTGAGGTTAGCTCTGGGTCTTGTTATAGGTTCAAGTTCTCTGTTACGCCTTTAGAAATAAGTTATTTGAACTTAGCCATGGGGAGGGGGAGAGGGGACTGTGACAGCTTGGTCTCCATGTTGCTCTGGAGTCCATCCGAGGAAGCTAGACTGGGTGGGGATATGAACTCACAACAATTGTAGTTTTCAGTTCCGTCAGTGCTTTTGCATTTGTAAGCCCTAAAAGGAATGAAAAAGTCCAAATTTCAGTGGTGCCTGGGTGACTTTGTAGGTTAAACCTCTGACTCTTGGTTTCGGCTCAGGTCATGATCTCATGGTTCTAGAGATTGAGCCCTGCTCTGGGCTCCGTGCTGACAGTGCAGAGCCTGCTTGGGATTCCCGGTTTCCTTCTCTCTCTGCCCTTCTCCTGCTTGTGCCTGCGTGCGTGCATGCGTGCGCATGCACTCGTTATCTTTCTCCATAAAAAGAAAACCTTAAAAAAAATCAAAATATGAAAGACAAGTTCAGAATATAAAGTTGGAAATAGGACTAGTGGGTGCCTGGTGGCTCTGTTGGTTAAACCTCTGACTCTTGATTTCGGCTCAGGTCATGGTCTCACAGTTCATGGGTTTGAGCCCCACACTGGGCTCTGTGCTGACAGCATAGAGCCTGCTTGGGATTTCCTTGTCTCCTTCTTTGCCCCTCCCCTGCTTTCACGTGGGTGCATGCATGCTCTCAAAAATAAATAAGACATTTTTTACAAACTTTAAAAGAATAATAAAAGAATTAGGACTAGCAAGTCAGAGTACTGCTGTTATGTTCACTGTATACTCCCTTGATACTGGAGTCATCTTTATATTTCAGCTAAAACCTCGACATATTTCTGGAAACTTTGTTACTAAGAGATTTATGGAAAGTGATCAAATAGAAGAAGAAATTAAACCAATGTGGGTCTGGTTGTTCACTTAACAAATGTTGAAGAAAATTGTTGGTAAAGAAGGATTTCTAAATAGTGAGTTGGGATAAGCCCGTGGAGGGAAAAGGCTAGGGCAGACACAGTTCCCAACAGGGAAAACAGTGTTTTCTCTTTTTCAAAGATTTTATTTTTAAATAATCTGCACCCAGCATGGGGTTCGAACTCACAATCCTGAGATCAGAAGTCACATGCTCTACCTGCCTAGCCAGCCAGGTGCCCTTGGGGAAACCATGTGAAGAATAGCAAGTGTCAATGGAGCCTTTAATTGGAAAAAAAAAAAAAAAAAAAAAAAAAAGCTTTTCGTTCTAGAAGCATAGAAATCTACAATGCTTTAATGTAGGAGCAACAAATCCTGAAATCTGTTTGTGAGAACACGGAACTTCGTATTGAGCATAGAGGTATAAGTTTATTTATTTTGAGAGAGAGAGAGAGAGAGACACAGCGGGAGTGGGGGAGGGGCAGAGAGGGAGAGAGGGAGAGACAGAATACCAAGCAGTGTCCTCACCGCCAGCACAGAGCCCCCGGGGGGCCCGAACTCAGGAAACTGAGATCAAGACCTGAGCATAAGCCGAGTCAGAGGCTTAACCGACTGAGCCACTCAGGTGCCCTGTTTGATTTCTTTTTCAGTGCTGAGAATTTTGAGATTTTTGAGGATCGAAAAATAATCCTAGCAGGACGAGTTTTCCCTCCCTCCAGCGCAGGTTACTTCTCACCCGTCCTCACCTACTTGGTTTTTAATTAAACATTCTGGGTTGGTCTGATAATTAACACAAACATTTTGTTAATTTGCCTAAATTTTTATAAGGGTGAGTGTAATTTTAAATGTGTACTGGTATCATTTTTAAAAATACCTATTTGTATGCTTTATTTTACAATTTATTTCTGATTGTTTTCTGAGTTTAGATCCATTGTTAAGTATGCTGCAAATTTAACCTAAAACTGTCTCTTGCCGTAGTATTATTTAGTGGTAATCGGTGGAAGGACGTAAGGACTCTTTCTCTGTAAACATACTGTATATAACGGGTTTCCTTCACCAGCCGTGGAGTGATTTGGTTGTAACTTAATAACCTTTTGTTGTGTTTTAACTGTGTGATCTAGTTCCTTTTGTATGTTTTTATGAAGGATATGCTCCATTGGAGTGTGGACTAGATCATAAATATCCTTAACTTTGTATGATACATACTGGATGCACTCCTTTTTATTTTTTTAAAGTAGATTTATTTATTTTGAGAGGGAGCACGAGCCAGTAGGGGAGGGGTGGGGGGGAAGGGGAGGATCCCAAGCTGCCTCCGCACTGTCAGCACAGAGTGTGAAGCGAGGCTTGATCCCATGAGATCCCATGAGACCATGACCTGAGTTGAAATCAAGAGTCAGACACTTAACTCACTGACCCACCCAGGCACCCCATAAGCCCTCCTTAATTACTCTTGATTTTCTGCATTTCAAATTATACTATTGTTTCCATTACGTAATGACATAATTCAGAAGTCATTTGTGTGGTTTCGGAGTGCATTCTTACCTTTCGGCGGCAGCTTCTGTCCTCATGATACAGGTTGGTGTGTTCGTGTCTGTGTGTGTTTTCCTGTGGACACTAATTAAACAGCGGGAGAATGTGAGTTGGGTTCATTGCTCACAGGGAAGAACGTTCTAGGATTAAAATTTGGTCTTGGCTCGCACAAAACCCAGTACACAAATGTTCATAGTATCATTATTTGTAATGGTTGAGAAAGAGAAGCAGCCAGATGTCCGTCAGCTAGTGAATGGATGAACCAAACCTGGCATGTTGTTGCGGTGGAATGTTTGCAGTAAAAAGGAATGAAGTGCAGACGCACTGCGCAGCCTGCGCGGCTTCTGTTCCAGACTGCCACAGCAAAGTGAATGTTGCATAAAGTGAGGCAGATGAGTTTTTTGGCTTCTCTGTGCACATAAACGTTCTCTTTACATCATCCTGTAATCTGTTCAGTGTGCAGTAACACTGTGTATATCTTAGTTAAAAAATACTTTATTGCTGGGGCGCCTGCGAGGTCCACGCTGACTCTTGATTTCAGCTCAGTTATGATCTCACTGTTCATGAGTTGGAGACCCACGTCGGGTTCCGCGCTCATAGTGCAGAGCCTGCTTGGGATTCTCTCCCTCCCTCTCTGCCCCTTCCCTGCTCTCTTTCTTTCCGTCTCAAAATAAATAAACTTTAAATGCTTTATTGCTAAAAACTGGGTTAATGACTGATTACAGTTCACCACGACACATACAATCATGATAAAAAAAGTCTGAAATGTTGTGAAAATTACAAGGTGTGACCGATCCAACGGGAGCAGATGCTGTTTGTAAGAACGGTGGCCATAGACTTGCTTGATGCAGGGGTGCCGCAAACCTTCAGCTAGGAAACCGTGCTATCCGCGAAGGGCAGTGGGGCAGGGTGCAACACCGGCATATCTGGTGCCGCGCTGCGGTGGCGTGTCAGAACCCTGAACACATGCGTGCTCGAAGGAGCCAGTTCATCACATACTGTGTGACTCTGTTTATGTCAGCGGTGAGCCAGGCAAATCCCTAGAGATGGAACATAGATGGATGAGTGGTTGCGGGGGGCGGGGGGGAGGGGTGACTAGTGAGGGGTGTCATTTTCTTTTTGGGGTGATGAGAATGCTCAGAGTTGGGCGTGGCGATGTTTTCACAATTCTGATTATACTGAACACTAGTCCGTTTTTACAAGGATGAATTCTGTGGTATGTAAATAAGCTGTGATCAAAAATTGGCCTTGGAATATACATGTATGTATAATAAAAATTTAATGTGAGAGAGTAGCAAATGAAAATCAGTTTTCAGAGAAACTCTTCATTTCATCCTTCGGTCATAGTGTACAAAGGAAAGAGTGGTGTGGTTTGGAGGAAAGAAAGATCAAAGAATTGCTTCTCTGGTTGAGAGACCTGTTGACCTTTTATGTGAAACAGCGCAGTTCTTTATGTGGGCTGCTTGTGATACACAGTTTCTTTCAATTCAACAATTTCTTTAAACTAGGTCAGTCTTATGAAATTCGGATGCTGGATAATCGGAAAATGGGAGATATGCCCGAGATTACTGGAAAGTTGGTAAAGGTAAGGACGATCTATTTTCATTCCTAACAAGTGTTGGTTGCAGTGACTGGAAAAAGGAGCAGGTTTGCCATGGAGGTTTTAGGGTTTTTTGCACAAGAGTTGTTGTTATTTTACAGTTACTTAATTTCACTTGAAGAAGTAAGGGCTGTATTGAAACTCCTGACTCCTTAGGTATATTTTGTTTGCTTATCTGTAAAACAGAAATGCTAGCAGTTACTGGGTGAGGTGAATATGACAGTTCTTTGGAAACTGAGGCACCGAAGTTGCAGCTATGGGGGAAAACCCCACCACCTGAACAAAGACTTTTTAAAGTTTTCCTTTAAAAGCAAAAGAGTAATGTGGGGGGCAATGTTAGTGTTGATATGAAACTTTTAAAAATCCTTTTTTTTCACCTCTTAAAATATCTCCAAGTAAGGTTGGAAATCTCTGCGCACCCTGTGTCCACGCTCTGATGTATCCGAATGAAGGCAGTCAGTCCAAGGGTAGGAGGCGTAAACGTCGGCTGGCTAGCCCCTTCCTTTTAGGATAGATCTTCAGGACCGTCCTGCTCCCTCTGGTGTCCTGCAGGGTGCCCTCTAGCCTCTGCCTGTCTCTTCCCCCATGGTCTTCTGTTAAGTTTTTCAAGATCCGCATATGAGTGAAAACATGATCTCTGTCTTTCTCTGACTTATTTCACACAGCATAACACCCTCCAGTTCCATCCACATTGCTGCAAATGGCAGGATTTCATTCTTTCTCATTGCCAGGTAGTATTTCATTGTGTATCTAAGCCACATCTTTATCCATTCGTCAGGTGATGGACATTTAGGCCCCTTCCATGATTTGGTGATTGTTGAGAAAGTGCTGCTGTAAACATGGGGGTACGTGTGCCCCTGTGCATCAGCACTCCTGTGTCCTTTGGATAAATTCCTAGTGACAAGGATACTTATTTTGAAAGCATCAGTTTCCCTAAACAGTTAGCTTACAGATTGGAAAGGTTAAGTTTTAAAAGGTCTTGGGGTGCCCGGGTGGCTCAGTCGGTTAAGCATCTGACTTCAGCTCAGATCATGATCTCACTGTTTATGAGTCTGAGCCTCGCGTTAGGCTCTGTGCTGACAGCTCAGAGCCTGGAGCCTGCTTCGGATTCTGTGTCTCCCTCTCTCTCTGCCCCTCCCCTTCTCACTGGTGCACGCTCTCTCTCTCTCTCTAAAATAAACAAACGTTAAAGAAAAAATTGAAGTCTTAAATCTGTCTCATCTTGATAAGCCACAAGTCTGATATTTGGTGGCTGTGCCAGAATGCAGCAAGTTAGAGCCTGAGAGCTTGCCTGCAGCTCGGAGCAGCAGTCGCTATTGCCTACGACTGCACGGTGGATTTCTTAAAAAATCACGCCCTTTGTTACTGGGATATCCCTGAAGTATTCTGCCGCAATCTAGTGTCTAATTTCCTAGCTCCACGATCTTTGACTTTGCTGTCGTGGGGGAGTCTTGGGGAACAAATGCCGGGTCGTCAGAGGTGCTTGGGAACTTGTTGGCTGTGCCTGATACCCTCGGGGATGTGCTTGCTTCGCCTGTTCTTACTGCGAGGGCCCCTTCCCCTGCGGCCCTCTCAGCGTCTTGTCTCATTTATTTTTATTGTTTTTTAATGTTTATTTATTTTTGAGAGGCAGCACAAGCAGGGGAGGGTCAGAGAGAGAGGGAGAAATAGAATCCGAAGCAGGCTCCAGGCTCTAAGCTGTCAGCACAGAGCCTGACATGGGGCTCGAACCCATGAACCGTGGGATCATGACCTGAGCCCAAGTCAGACACCCAGGCGCTGCCATTTAAGTTTTTAAAAATACATTGCCACTTCTTAACTCTGGTTCTCTTTTAATCTTCTTTACTTTTAAATCTAATACCTATAATCTCATACTATTTTTGTCTGAATTTGTGAATTCGATCTGGTTCTTACTAAATATGAAAGAATCAAAATCATAACATTTCTGTGCTGCACTTTATTCTGAGCTCAGACTGTTGGTGAATGTTTCCCAAGGTCCCTGCCAGCCTGTGCACCTTCACTGTGAGGTCTTTGCTGCCAGCGGGTGGCAGTGTGAAGTGGGTGCTGGCAGACCACCTGGGCAGGCCCTGCAGCTGTGGGCGCAGGTGGTGTGAAGTGGGTGCTGGTGGACCACCTGGGCAGGCCCTGCACAGGTGGGAAGGCAGGTGGGCATGAATCAGCACAGTCACTGTGCCTTTATCAATTTCCACTTTGGTCTTAATGACTTTTTTGGCCTCTTTTTAAACTATAGTTGACCCTTGAACAACAAGGGTTTGAACTGTGTGGGTCCATTTAGCAGCAGATATTTATGATACGTATAATATAGTACAATAAATGTATTTTCTATTATGATTTTCTTAGTATAACAGTTTCATTTCTCTAGCTTTATTGTAAGAGTGCAGTATTCCGTATATGTATATGTATCATACAAGAGGTGTGTTATTCAGCTGTTGATGTTATCAGTAAACCAGTCAGCTGTAGCCTATTAAGCAGTTAAGTTTGGGGGAGTCCAAAGTTACACATGGATTTTCGACTGAGGGCTCGGCGCCTTCTAACCCCCATGCTGTCAAGGGTCGGCTGTATTTCAGATTAAAATACTGCTGCTTTTAAATAGTTGCCTTCAAAATATTTCTCAGCTACAGTGGGGACAGTACCTGGTGGGAAGGGAAGGCACGGGCACAACGTAGTATTTATATGTATCACTAACAGGTTATTTCCTAGTCAGAGGAGAGCATATACTGGAAATACAACGATCTTGTTGTATCATGAGAAAGTTACTTATAAATGTGTCAAACATTAATTAGTGTAAACTTGGTGTCTGAAGAGGTTTGGATGACCTGTTCTCCTGTTTCTGGAACCAAACAATAGTTGGCCCCTGAACCGTGTGGGCAGTGAAGGAGGGATGGGTGGAGGGCAGGGAGCTGGCCTCGGGAGTGTGGGGGACGCCTTCCCGGGGAACCAGAGTGTTTGGATAAAGTTTACCTGTGGGTAGAACTCCCCCCCCTTTTACCTCAGGGGGGCTAAAATAGATAAAAGAGTAGAGAACGACGTTAGCATATATGTTCTTTTTTGGTGGGTGTGGACAGATTCTCCCCCTGTTCCTTGACGATCTTCATTTTTTCATTTTGTTGAAATTAACATGCAGTGTTCTATTCGTTTCAGTTGCACAGTATGGCGATTCAGCGTTTCTGTGTATTAGTGCTCATCTGACTCTCTCTAAAACACTGTTATTAGCTATTATTTTAAACAGTTTCACCAATGTGCCTGAGTTTCTGTCTGCTTATACTCCCCTTTCATTTTTGTAATTACCGTGCACATCTGGTGTTTTCTTCCTAGAAGTCGAATTCTTGCTCTCTGATTTTATGGCTGCATACCTTAATGTTGAATTGCAATAGCAGATTTTTAAATAAAAATGTTACCTAAGTGATCATTTTATTTGTGCTTTTTGTTTCCAAGTTGTAATTCTTTCACCAGATAATTATATCCACAATCCACATATTCCAAGAACAGAGCCACTCAGAAAGTGCTTAAAGCAGAATTTTTTTGGTATGCCCTTGTGTTAGCGGTTAGTGCATGAGAAGTGAAACCGCTGCTGCAGGTCGGCTGGACTAGTGTAAACGCGCTCACTCCCCGCTTACCCCGTAGAGCATCATACGAGTCGTGTTCCATGACAGACGCCTGCAGTACACGGAGCACCAGCAGCTCGAAGGCTGGAAGTGGAACCGCCCAGGAGACAGACTCCTCGATTTAGGTACGCGGCTGCGGAAGGCTCCGGAGAGACGACAGCAGGCGGTTAGCTGCGCCTGTCGCTGTGTTGGCCCCGTGGGTGATCGTGCGGAGGGAGTTCGGGTGTCAGCGGGTCCTGTGTGCCCTGAGTTATTCTCTGGTTAGAAATGAAGTGGGTGTTTGGGTGCTAAGTGAACCTGAGCCAGGACTTTTGAGTGTGAAGCCAGTTAGTGAGTTCTGGATTGGCACACCCATCATCTGTTGAACAAAAAGACGTCGAAACCGTGGTGAGAGGACGTCTTGTGCACGTCAGGTGGGCCCTGGTGTTAGCGTGGTGGACCCCGGGAACACTGAAGGAAAAGGTTCAGCGTGGAGGTACTGTAATGCTTTCGTGTGCACGTGATTGTATTAAGTTGTAAGTTGTAAGCTTTTCAGTTATTTGTAGCAGATGAGTTTTTATGTAACTTCTTTTTTAAATACAGATATTCCAATGTCTGTGGGAATAATTGACACCAGGACAAATCCAAGCCAGTTAAATGCGGTTGAATTTCTGTGGGACCCTGCAAAGCGCACATCTGCTTTCATTCAGGTTTGGAGTTTTACGTTGTTAGAAACACACTAGCCTAGTCCTCCAAAGGGCTGCGGATGAGCTAGAATTCTTGACTCACACTGTTCTCTTCTTTAAATGCTTGTTTGCAGACAGTCCTGCAATGTCTTCTCTGTATATATTTACAGATGCGTAACAACATAAATAAAGTTAGGTTGGAGTTAATCTACTAAATCTATCAGTTATAGATTCACCTATTACTCATATTGCTTTTACCTGTTTTGGTAATAATAATAATCCAAACTTGTATTTTTCATAAGATGCATTTCTCTTGAACAAAAGCTGCTTTTTTTAAAGGTTATTTTTATATAGAGAGAAATAGAAAGCAAGTGGGGCAGGGGCAGAGAGAGAGGGAGACAGAATCCGAAGCAGGCTCTGTTTGCACTGTCAGCACAGAGCCCAACTTGGGACGCAGACTCACAAATCACAAGATAATGACCTGAGCCGAAACCAGGACTAGGATGCTTAACCAACTGAGCCACCCAGGCACCCCCAAAAGTTGCTGTTTAAAAGGGTAGGATTGGGCACCTGCCTGGCTCAGTCCATAGAGCATGCAACTCTTGGTTTTGGGGCTGTGAGTTCGGGCCTCACTTTGGATGTAGAGTTTACCTAAAAAAAAATAAAAAGGGTGAAATTGGAAACTGTGTACAGTACGTTTCAAGATTCCGTCTACCTTTGTTTAAAGATATTCTGATATTGAAAATATCGGCCCCCCACCAAAGTAAGAGAACGATGAATCCTCAATATACCCATCACCTAGCTTCAGTACTGGTCAGTGGTTTCTCTGATTTTCGTTATTGACGGAGCACTTTAGAGCAACTCTCAGGCATTTCATCTCACCCGTAAATACCCAGTTTGTATCCCTAAGAGATGAGATTTTTAAAAACATAACTATAACGTATGAAATATACTCAGTAATTTTTATGCCCTGTATGTTCAAATTTGTAAGTGGTGTCATTAAAACTACTGAGCTGCGTCATCTTTATGTAGAAAGGGAAATTGCTTAATTGCTGATCAGCCTAAGTGGGCTCTGATTCGTGTGAGCTGTAAAGAATCGTTAGAATTCTGTGTTTTTGTGGTCTACCAAACATGATCTCCCAGCAGCGAATAATCACCGGGGACGTGGTGCCCTGTTAGCTGACACTGTAGACGTGGTGGGGAATGAGCGCTGTCCTCAGTGGATTTGAAGGCCGACGGGAGTTTAGATCACAGGCAGGGTGAGGGGGAGTCTGGGGAAGGTGGCCACTGCCCGGTGCTCTCACCGTTGGCGTGTGTAGGCACAGCAGTGAGGGGTGGGATGGCCAGACGAGGGGGTGGCGGGAGAGGGCGGACAGCAGGGGCTCTCGCCAGGGATGTGCCGGTGCCGTGGACGGAGCCGTGTGCACGGCCGAGAGCCCAGAGCGGACGTAGGAGAGCGCCGCCCGTGACTGGAGCAAGGCCGGCGTTGGAGGAGAGGAGGCGTAGGACTGGGGAGGAGCTCGTTGCCGGGAAGTTCAGCGAGGCCCTGTCGCGTTTGTGGGAGGAAAGCCGTGCGGGGATATTCGTGACCGCCACCGGCTAACGTGCAGGGGTGGTTTGAAAAGATGTGTCGAGTTTATGGCTGTGAGAGGGACGTCCAAGAGGGAGTCCGATATAAGGGGCTCGGTAGACGGGACTTGGGGTCCCTTTCAGCGTGAGCTGTCTCCCAGGTACACTGCATCAGCACCGAGTTTACTCCCCGGAAGCACGGAGGCGAGAAGGGGGTGCCTTTCAGGATCCAAGTGGACACCTTTAAGCAGAACGAGAACGGGGAGTACACGGACCACCTGCACTCGGCCAGCTGCCAGATCAAAGTGTTTAAGGTGAGAGGTCGGAGCGGCTCGTTCAGAGGTGCTTGTGAGCGTTCCGCCGTTGGCCTGCTGCATGCAACCGTCTGCTCTGTGTTTAAGCCGAAAGGTGCGGACAGGAAACAAAAAACTGACCGGGAGAAGATGGAGAAGAGAACCGCTCACGAGAAAGAGAAGTACCAGCCGTCCTACGACACCACCGTCCTCACAGAGGTAACGCGTGGCGGCGTTTCGGTCTCTGGAGAGAAACACGCAGCGGTCTGCACAGTAGCGCCCTCTCTAAGGAGGAGCCTCGCTACACAGGGCTGGGGGAGATTGGGGGGCAGATTGGCACGATCTTGGTGACATTTGTGGGGGAACATATTTAAATTGGGGGATTTTAGTAGGTTAGTTTCCCGGGTGGGGTCATGAATGAAGATGCTGAAATCCCAAGCAGGTCTCCGAAACAGACCTTACCAGCCTTGGAGTTGGCAAGACCTTAAGTTGGGGCCTAAAATGTCTGATTTTGTCACTGCTGGGGTTTTGCATTTTCTTTAACTTTGAATCCTGCTAGTCATGCATTTGTTTAATTCGACTGCAGAGACGTAACACAGGGTGTTCGATCTTTCTTTGTATGATGAAAAGACATTGATCCCAATCTTTGGTGTTTGTCCAGATGAGGCTTGAGCCTATAATTGAAGATGCAGTTGAACATGAGCAGAAAAAGTCCAGCAAGCGGACTTTGCCAGCAGACTACGGTGATTCTCTGGCAAAGCGAGGCAGTGTAAGGGACTTCTGCTTCTCTTCTCATTGTGCAAGAGGCCTTGTGCAGTGTTAGATATAGGATCAACTTCCACCGAAAAGTAAAGCCAAATTTGTTTTTGATGTCCTTGTCTTGATTTAATTTGCTTTTGTTCAGACTCCCCGCTTTCTGTTTGTTCCTCACTGAGGAAAATTTCCTAAATCTAACACTCTAAAACAAAAGTGGACCATATTGGGTGGTTTTGGAAGGAAAAATGACACTCAGAAATGTGCTCCCTCCCTCTCTCCTCCCCTTCCTCCCTCCCTCCCTGTCTCTCCTTTGCACACACACTTCCTTCAAGAGCATTGCGATTCAGTGAAATTACTTTAGTACAATAGTTACCATTTCTGTGTAATTAAAATTGGTTTTGCTTTCTCATGTGTATAACTGATAAGAAAACGCCATGGGTATCTAGAGGGATGACAGCAGTGAGCTCGACATCAGCAGGCAGCACGTTGTGTCCCGTCCCTTGCATGTGGTACAAGAACGTGTGTCTGTCTGTACTTTTAGAAGCCTGTTCGGCAGCACTGATAGGAAAACCACCTTTGTGTCAGTGTCTCCTCTTGGCGCCCGCGTTGGGGCTTGATGCTTCAGGCCGGAACAGTGCATCTTGCTTCGCTCAGACCTGGTCCTCCCAACGCGCAGCGCAGGGCTGTGGCCTAGTCCCCTTCAGTGCAGCCCGTCTGTACTGTGCGACACAGCTGGTCATCCAGCAGCCCCCAAAGGCTCTCTTGTTACTTGAGCTTAGATTGCCAGGCGCCCACGGGACATGGAGACACAGAGCCTTCAGCAAGTTTTTGAAGTGTGACCGTCCTCATCTGTATTCCTGGCTACTCTGTTCATCATGGCAGTGTCTGCAAAATCAAGGTGCCAGACGTGAAGTTTTCCACTCTTACACGTGTATATGTAATGCTCTGTAGAATATGGCAGTCACAAGTCCTGTCCCAAGAGCCTCATTTCCAGACGAAGGCATGCAGTGAAAAGATGGTCAGTGCTCCTTCGTGCGATAAAGCGGACGCTGTGGACCTCCCAGCGGGAAGCACGCCTGCTGCATTTTCTTTAACCGGGCTTTTCTGACATGGATCGGAGCTTGTGTGGATGGAACAGCTGTATGCTCCTGCCCCATGGTCCCCCTTCAGTTTTATGTTTTTTAATTCTCTTCTCATTTCCCAGCTGAGGACTCCCAAACCGTTCTTAGTAAGCTTTTCTGGGGAGATCCTGGTAACTCACGTCACTTTTCCTTTCTTGTTAGAAACTATTTAATTAGAAGGAATGCATTCTGATGACTCGTAAATTAAAGAAATCTTCATTATAGTCTAGAGCTAATCTGGGGATGGTAGAATTGTTGGTAAATTATTGATTCTAAACTCAAGTCTAAAGTGTGCAAAACGTCAGCAGTTCACTGGCCTGGGATTTCACATCTTCCTAGAGCGCGCTGCCTGCTGCCCTGGGCCGTGTTCAGTGTGGTGACGACACTTGTAGGGGGTTGGAGCTCCTCTTTGACACCCCCCCATACAAAAGTCCCCAGCAGTTCGCACAGCTGTCGGGCAGTTACGGTTGGCCCTCCTGGCAACAGGTACTGTGTGAGATGGTCCCACACTCACTAGAGGCCCTGCTGTTGGTTCCGGAGAGCCGCTGCACCACGACCCCCTTAATGTGTCTGTTGTTGGTCTTTGTCTCTGAGCTGTATTTTACTGGCTCAAATCAGGGCTGCCAGTTTCTATGGTCTCAAATGGGTTGGCATTTTCCAGTCTACCTGGGGAGGGACTTTGTTCACAGTGCTCCCAAACCATGCCCACACCAGTCCATGCCAGGTACGGCTGGAGTCCTAACGAATTACAGACTTTCCTCAGGAACAGAGGCACGGCACCATTGCTTACTTTTATTTTTATTAAAAAAAAATTTTTTTGGGGGGCACCTGGGTGGCTCAGTCGGTTAAGCCTCTGGCTTCGGCTCAGGTCAGATCTCACGTTCGTGGGTTCGAGCCCCGCGTCAGGCTCTGTGCTGACAGTTAGCTCAGAGCCTGGAGGCTGCTTCCGGTTCTGTGTCTCTTTCTCTCTCTGCCCCTCTCCCCTCATGCTCTGTCTCTCTCTGTATCAAAAATAAATAAAACATTAAAAAAAAAAAAAAACATTGTTTAAAAAAAATTTTTTTTAAATGTTTATTTTTGAGAGACACAGTGAGTGGGGGAGGGGTGTGCGTGCGCGCACACACACACACACACACACACAAATTGGAAGCAGGCTCCAGGCTCTGAGCAGTCAGCACAGAGCTGAGGTGGGGCTTGAACCCACGAACTGTGGGATCATGACCTGAGCCGATATCGGACCCTCAATTGACTGAGCCACCCAGGCGCCTGATTACTTTTATTTTTTAAATTTATTTTTTATTTTAAAGATTTTTGGCTTTGAGTAGTCTCTACCCGCATTGTGGGTGCGGAGATCGAGTTGCAGGCTCTACTGACTGAGCCATCCAGGCGACCCCCGCCCTCCTCGCTTGAAGACAGGGAGGCAGGACGGGCTGGGAGAAGAAACCCTGTAGATCTTCGTGGGCACGCCCTTACCCTCTTGAGACTGCCAGAGAAACCTGTAAAATAACAGGGAGCGGGCCTTGGCGTTTCATTCAACTGGCCATTTAAGAACTTGGCACCCATTATTTTCTGAAAGCCCAGGCCTCCCAGCAGGCCCAGTCTTCACTGGTTTCCTGGTGTTCAGTGAGTCAAGCCTCCTACTTATTGGGCAAGTTTTCGATGTCAGCTGTTAGTAGCCGTGCTTTTCTCCTGTTAACGGAATCTAGTTGTGTAAAAGTGAAATAGGTGTCTTCGTGGCCGTTCCGTAAGTTTGGTGCAGCTACCATATTACTGTGCCATGTTCACTTGAAGCCGTCGATGGCTTAATTTCCTCAGACAGCTGGAAGATTTGGGGAGGCTCCGTGCTAACAGGCTTGCCTTATTTAGATGTGCCTGTTACGCTACATTGTGATAGTGCGGTGCAGCGGCAGAGCCCTCCTCCAGGGCGTGGAGGTGGCCGTGGGCGTGGGGCAGCCAGGAGCTACTGGGTCTGCCGGTTGGGCTCCTCAGACTGCAAGATGCAGAGGTGTCACTTTGTAAGATGGAAAGAAAGACAAGGCCCTAGTTTCCGAGGAGGGGGCCTTGTTGTGTAGAAGGCCATTTTGAGTGACTTCGGCGCGCCTGTAGTAAGTTTCCTGGTACTGTGCAGCCAGATTAGATTGCTTTTGGAAAGCTGGTGGTAGTTAAAACACTCTGGTCATTTCCCCCATTTTCTAGGGGATACATGATGGGAGCCCCTCGGTGGCTCAGTCAGTTAAGCGTCCGACTTTGGCTCAGGTCATGATCTCCCAGTTCATGGGTTCGAGCCCTGCTTTGGCCTCTGTGCAGACAGCTCAGAGCCTGGGTCCTGCTTCAGATTCTGTGTCTCCCTCTGTCTCTGCCCCTCCCCTGCTCCTGCCTGCTCACTCTTGCTCACTCTCAAAAATAAATTAAAAGTTCACGATGAAGCTCTGTAGTTACGTGTGAAACTTTATCCACTCCTCCTTGATCTGTTTTCTCTTCCACTCGCTATAATTTCATCCCCGTATAGATAAACTCTTATGCCTGAAAATCTTTTAATGATCACTCTAATTCTTTATGACAGACTTATTCAGACAAATTTAAAGTTTTCTCTGACCATACGGCTCTTAAGTCAGTTGAGAAATTTTTTAAGTAAACTGTAAACCCAGTGTGGGGCTTGAGCCCTCGACCCTGAGATCAAGAGTCACATGCTCTACTGACTGAGCCAGCCAGCTACTTGTTGGTACCAGTTTATCAAAGCAACAAATTAATACAAATTTTAATGAATTGTAGTTAAACATAGAAATAGAAATGTTATTGGAAATGCATCTTGAAGGATGAGACAGGGTGGAATGCAGTCAAGTTCTAGATTTGTTTATATGCATATATATATATATATATATATATATATATATATATATATAAGAGAAACTTTGTTCCGATGTGCTTTTCTTTGAGCGGTGTCATCGAAAATGACAGGTCTTGAAATTCCTTTTCAGTCATTTGCCCAAATCCCAGTGACTTGTTTTTTATGATCTGGTGGATTACTTGAGTAGGTGTCAGCTGACATTTGGTCTTCCTGAAGTGTTTGAAGGCAGGGAATTGAAAACAACCTGACACACAGGAGAATTTAGAATCGTGTACTTTCTTATTTATCCTAATATCTTTGGTCTTTTGCTTTGTTGGGAGGAAGGTTTTCTGTCCCCTGGCCGTGGTGAGACAGGATGGCTGTTTTGTGTGAAACGTGAGAAGAGTGACGCTGCAGGGGCCTGGAGATTGGGAGCGTCCTCGTCCCAGATGGAGAGTCAGGGAGCCAAGTCTGGACTCCTGCCGGAGCTCCGGGCTGGTTGCGCTGACCTGCTCAGCACGCCTCTGGCTGAGCCTTTCCACCTCTCCGAATCGTGGTAGTTAGTGTGTCTTTGTGTCTTCGCTCTGTCTTTGGTCCGAATGGTGCCCAGGGCTGAAAGCCATCCCAGTTCAGCGCGCCCGTTCCAGACAGCACAGGCCATGAGCGTGTATAGACGTGGAGGCAGGTAGAGGCAGGTAGACGGACGCAGGCAGCGCCGCGCACGGTGGATGTGTTTGGATGCTAGGCCTGCTCACCGTGCTTGGGGAGCACTGGTCCCGGGGGGGTGGGGGAGGCACGTGGGCACCGGGGAGGGTGCTCCTTGGGCAAGAGGGCAGGGGAGCACAAGGGGGACAGAGCCACCGTCCTGCTCGCCACCTGTGTCGGATGTTGCTTGTGAGTCCGTCCTTGCCGCTGCTGTTCCTAAACCTCCACAGGAACCTGTTAGACCATTGCCCGAGGGGAAGCTGAGAGCGGCCGTGTGAGTGTCCATCACAGCGCCTGTGCCCTCACCCCGGGTCTTTCCTGTGGTGACCGAGCGCAGGCGCAGGTGGTGAGGAAAGCCCGATCTGTTTCTGTGAGGTTCCTTGATGAGTGTCAAGTGTCTTGTGTTTTATAACCTCGAATTTGGCTAGACTAGAGAGTGACTTACAAAAATATTTCTTCCTTGCACGTCTAGCAGCATCTCACTGATTTGTTTTTGTTTCTGTCCTTAGTGCTCTCCGTGGCCCGATACCCCCACAGCCTACGTGAACAGCAGCCCTTCCACAGCGCCCGCCTTCACCCCCCCCCAGCAGGGCACGTGCAGCGTCCCAGACAGGTACTGCCCAGTGCGAGGGCTGCCTGCGCCCGTCCCCTGGCGCCTCACACGCTCCCAACCAGACATTGTAGGAGAGGGGGCGTCTTCTAGCTCCGTTCTCGGGGAGAGAAGGGACATTAGTGGGGATCCTGGGTAAAGGAGGACAGTGAGTTCCTGAGGCCAAACGGGCCTGCGGGCGCTCAGACTGCATTCAGCACAACGTGTGTGTGTGTGTGTGTGTGTGTGTGTGTGTGTGTGTGTGTGTGTTCGTTCGTTCATGTTTGGTGCCCCCTGCATCAGGGGCTGTTTTCCTCCCTGCCCTGCCGCCCTCTTGTCACACACGCCACGTTTATTTGTGTGTTGGTGAGTCTCTAAAATTGAAGGGCCTTCCATGTATGACACCTTACTGTGGTTTTAGGCCTGGAGGTGGCGGACTCGTTCCATTTTCCTCTCTGGCCGGGGTTGCACCTGAGAACGAGGGGGCCCTGCAGGTGCTCCGCGGGGCTCCCTTTCCCCAGGCTCCACCGGCAGGTCTGAGCAGAGGCCCACGTCGTTGGCAGCCGCCTGCTGGGAAGGGAAGCTACGGGAGACCGCAGAGGGACAGGGGCTCTGCCCCACGTTCCGGCCATCCAGCTGCGCCTGTCGTGACGGGACAGCAGGCCTGGGGCCCTTGGGATGACGCGGGGTCGGGGTGGTTCTGGCCAGGACCCTCCGGCTTGCGGCTTCCGCCTGTGTCCTCACGCCGTGGACCTCGCCGTCCCGCTCACCTCCCAGCGGCCCCGCCCCCTCGTGCGGCCACGCAAGGAGGGCGCGGTGGTGGTTGACATCTGCATTCGGAGGGCACACCAGCACCCAGTCTGTGGCAGGTTTGATGGAAGACAAGCAAAAAGGAGCAGACCGGTGGGCGGCCTGGCTTGTAGATGTCTGTGCCTTAAGGGGAGGTCAGGGACTGGTGCGTCCCTGCGTGGGGGCCTCTTGTGTCCCAGCCTGCTCCTGAGTCCTCTGTGGCTCCGTGACAGTCATGACTTCGGAGGTGGGCCGTGGGCTCCCTCGCTGTCCAGGAGCGTGCTCTCCAAGTGATACACCCCTTCCCCATCCCAGTGGGCCCAGAAGGATAGTCACCAGTCAGCGTCAGAACTGAAGTGATTATTGGGGGCGCCTGGCAGCTCAGCCAGTTAAGCGTCCGACTTCAGCTCAGGTCATGATCTTGCAGTTTGTGAGGTCGAGCCCGGCGTCAGGCTCTGTGCTGACAACTCAGTGCCTGGAGCCTGTCTTCTGATTCTGTGTCTCCTGTTTCTCTGACTTTTCCCTGCTCGCTCTCTCTCTCTCTCTCTCAAAAATAACCACACATTAAAAACAAAAACAACTGAAGTGGTTGAAGGACAGGTGCTAGGAAAGGAGGCGGCGCACAGGACCAGGAAGGCGTCACCGTCTCTGCGGAGTTGTCTGCATCTTCATTTCACCATAGGAACTCGCGGAGGGCGGCCCCGTTTGTTCCTTTCACTGCCTTGAATGTCCCCATCTTTAATCATGGATAAATGTGTTAATTAAGGGATATTTTCCTTTTGGCTTAGGACCATTTTACCATTTCTTGTAGCTCCTTAGTAAAGTGTGTGTGTATGAGTGTGTGTGTGTTGCAGTTACTTTTAAACTCTTCATCTTGGCTTCTCATATTTTTTCCTTTCTAACATGAATGAGTATCCTTCGTTTTCCTGGCGCCCCTGGAGATCATGTTTCTTAAAACTTGGAAGTTCTTACTAGAACTGCCGGAGGAGGGGGAGGCACAGATTAAGCACCCTCCTGTCTTAATGTCATCATCCTGGTCACCCCTGACTGGTGGTGCCCACATTCTTAGTCTGCAGATCTACACGCTCGGTCCCACAGCGTTGGGTTCTTCACCCTTTAAATACATGTGGATAATGATCCTCCTCTCTTTCCTCCCGTTCTCCCTAGCAATTCTTCTTCCCCAAACCATCAGGGAGACGGAGTTCCACAGCTCTCTAGTGAAGTAAGTATCTTTGTTCTGAAACCGTCCGATGCTCTGAGGGTCCTGCCTTCCTGAGGCGTCTCCAGGGCCTCGCGCCGTAGTTTGGGTCACCTGCACTCCTCTCGGGCCTCCTCCTGCTTTACACTTGCAGGGATTCCGTGTTTTGTGTAAACGGTCTTCATAACCTGCCAGTGACTTGGGTTACTTTTTGTAAGTTTGTTTTTTCTGTTTATGTTCATTCCTTTTGTTAATAGCAACTTCAGCCGTCAGCCACGATCCAGGAAACACAACAATGGCTGCTCAAGAACAGATTCTCTTCTTACACAAGACTGTTTTCCAATTTTTCAGGTATGTCTTGTGCATGTCTGTGTGTGCATCAGTGTTTTGTACTTGTTCCTGTGCTTTCAATAACCTTAATTAAAAAATTTTTTTGAATTCTGGATTCCTAAGAAGTTGTCAGACCACGTTCTGGGAAGTCCCACATGCCTAACACCCGGCATGGCCCCGTGGTGACATCCTGCACACCTGTTGTCGCGGGAAGTGGCGTCGGCTCAGCCCGCTGCTTCCCCCGTCTCATGTGCCTTCGTTTTGGTTCAGGTGTACATAGTTCTGTGCGTTGTTTTTCATCTTATTAACTTTATTTTGTAATAAGTTTTGCTTTACTGTAAGTTTCCAAAACCATACAGGGATGTCCTGTGCACCCTTTGCTTGGTTTCTCGCCTAATTGTCGTGTGATGTCAAATCCAGGAAATTGGCGTGTGTGTGTGTGTGTACGAGTTCTGTGTCATTTTACCGCATGTATGCGTCCGCATAACCAGTATGGAAGTGAGGAGAGTTCCACCATCCCCACGAGGATTTCCTTGCGCTGCCCCACCCCGCCCCCACCGCATACTCTGGCAATCCTTAGTCTGTTTTGTCTCCTGGATTTTGTCATTTCGAGAATGTTATTATGTAAATGGAATCACACTATCTTTGACCTTTTGAGGTTGGCTTTTCCCCCCACTCAGCCTGATGCCCTTGAGTCCATATAGGTAGTTGTATATCAATAGTTGCTTCCGCTTTATTGCTGAGTAGGAGTATGTGGTACAGATCCACTTGGGTGTGGTTTTTGTGCACCTGAGTGTCTTCGTGCAGCGTGAGCTATGCGGAGGGGTGTGCGGACGGACTCTTTGAAGGGGCTGAGCGGGGCTTCCCCAGCCAGGGCTCCAGCAAGCCTGGTTTAGAGGGACACTGAGAGATGCACCATGCATTTCCCAGGCGTCTGTGGCCCTGGAACCCTTTTTCTAAGTAACCACCCCTAGCCAAACACCCTGAGAATCGCCAGCCCACAGCACCCTGGTGCCATGGGGCCAGGGAGAAGCCGCATGAGCCTTCGAAGAAGACAGGACTGTGCGTGTGCACACCTGGCCCAGGGGAAAGCTTGACTGCACAAAGGACACGTCCTCCTGTTCTGTCCGCCCGCTTACTGGTGTCGTGCAGTGATTGGTCGTTCCCGTGTGGCTCTTTGTCGCTTTAAAATTAAACCACTGGATGCGAGAGAGTCTTGCTGGCTGCTCACCACGTTTTTGCAGGGCTACTGACTACGCCTGTTATCTGTGAGAAATTGGAAATGTACAGATGTTCGTGTTGGGGGGAGATGCAGGGAGCCCTGACAGGGGAGGCGCAGGAGAGCAGAGCACAGACAGAGCCCTGGCAGTGGCACCCGAGGGGGCGCGCAGTCCTGGGGCGCGGCCTCCGGCGGCTTCGGCCGGGGAGGACGAGGGGAGGCTGCTGGCTCCGAGCCTCTGGGCATTCGCCTCTGGAAAGGGCTGTGCACACGAGCGTCCTTCGGGGCCCGTGTGAGGAGGTGCACGCACACATCTGGCCGCAGCTGTGGGCCCAGGAGAAGCAAGCGTAGTTGTGGACACATTCAGGCACAAAAAGGAGAGGAGATGGACCTCCGTGTAACCGACCGTCCCAGCCTGCGGTCAGTCCCGCTCCCTCGCGCTCGCTCTGCCCCTTCTCTGTCGTGGTTTAAAGCACTTCTCAGACACCATGTCACACTTACCAGTGGTTTTTGGGGGAATTCTTAAGGTAAAACATGCAGTTCTGTACCATGCTTGCCTAGTAAAACCAGCCGTGGTGACAGTCACATTGCAGAGGGTCTGCATGTTGAGGCCAAGTCCTAGCTCTGCTGCCAGCTTGAGTGGCCAGGTCCCCAAAACTCTAGACTTCCGTTTCCTCGTTTTGTAAAGTAGAACATTATTATTATGATCTCAAGGTTAATTGTCTGGGGTCAGAATCCTGTTTATCCACCCTACTGCCAGACAGCCAGAACAAGGTAGGCAGGGCAGTCATGTGCTGGGAACAGACAGTCCTGTAGGCCCTGCTCCCCAATCTGATTCACCCGCCTCTGGGTTCCTTCTTTTCTTTTACGTTTATTTTTTGAGAGAGAGAGAGAGACAGACAGAAGATAGAACATGAGTGGGGAAGGGGCAGAGAGAGAAGGAGACACAGAATCCAAAGCAGATTCCAGGCACTGAGCTGTCAGCACAGAGCTCGACGTGTGGCTCCAACGTGAGGATGTGACCTGAGCCGAAGTCGGATGCTTAACCGACTGAGCCGCCCAGATGCCCCGGCTGAACTCCTGGAACACGGAAGCATTTGTCTTTGGCTCTCTGGGGCGGGCTGTGTGCTCACTCTGTGGTGTTTGCGTAGTTTCATATGTGGGTATATGGAGGAGGCCTTGAGGGGCAGGTCAGTCACTGTGTTGAAGACCGGTGCTGTGAAGTGGCCAGTCCGCCTTGTTTTGTCCATGTCTTTGAGAAGAAATTGTCTTTGCTATTCTCCAGGTGCCGACTTATTAAAACTGACAAAAGAGGATTTAGTACAAATTTGTGGTGCAGCCGATGGCATTCGGCTCTATAACTCACTGAAGTCCAGGTAAAGCACTGTGTTGAAAAGGAACGATTTGATGCACTCTTCTGCGGGTGGGGGTTGGGTGCCGTGTGCAGCCCTCGGGGCAGGCCCTGGTGAGGGCACAGGTAGACCTTCAGGCTGTAGGGAGGTGCGTGGGCGGTACCGAGTTCTTGGGGACGACTGGGTTTGTCACCAAGAAAACAGACTTCTCCTTGAGGTGAGTAATGCAGAGTCTGTGGTTTTCCAGGGTCACGTGACTGCTCTAAACAGCTGCTGAAAATGTAAACTTGAAATTGTGAATGAGGGGTGCCTGGGTGGCTCAGTCGGTTAAGCATCCGGCTTTGGCTCAGGTCATGATCTCACGGTTTGCGGGTTTGATCCCGGCGTCAGGCTCTGTGCTGACAACTCCGGGCCTAGATTCCATCTTCGGATTCTGTATCTCCCTCTCTCTCTTTCTCTGACCCTCCCCTGCTCAAGCTGTCTCTCAAAAAAAAAAAAAAAAAAGTGAAAATGATGGACTTGTAAATTGTTCTGGGTTTTAAGGCCCCTTTACTATCATTGCTATTTCTAAAATTGTGGGGTGAGAATTCCATTGAAAGCAAATATTACTGATTTTAAATTGCTGACTGAATCTTCAAACTTACATTCACCCTGACTGACAGACCATCTCAGGGGTTTAGAGTCTGGGTCCTCAGATGAGACCACCTGTGACAGCTGGGGGAGGGGTGGTGAGCTCGCCTGCCTGATGAGACCCCCCCCCCCCCCGCAGCCCCCCTGAGGAGGCGGGGCTTAGATTTTAGTACGGCAGTTGCCCCGCCCTCGCCCGGGCTCACGCTGCGCCTCTGATTGCAGGGCGGTGCGGCCCCGCCTGACCATCTACGTGTGCCAGGAGCAGCCGAGCGGCCCCGCACTGCAGGGCCCGCAGCTGGCGGGCGGCGGCGGCGGTGGCGGTGGAGGGGACGGCGGCGGCAGGACGCCCTACGGTGGGTACCGGGGCACCCTGCGGCGGGTACCGGGGGCAGCGCGGCCTCGGGAGATGGGACCCTGGTGTTTGGTGCCGGGACGTCTAAGAGCGAGAGCCCAGCACAGTGCTCTCGAGGATTTGCTGCCTTCATTCCTCCTGCGCCTCCCGTTTACCAAAACGAGGACTGGGACAGCAACAGCTTGGTGAGAAAGCAGGAAGGTGTTTGTTTTGATGTTTCTCCAATTTACCGACTCAGTTGGGGGTGGAGTGGGTGGGGGACGCTTAAACTCTCACACGGGCACTGATGGCGTGCACACAGATTCCTGTGCTGGGGAGCGCTGAGAGACGCTGGGTTTGAAAAATCCCAAGGGAAGCATCCTCTCCTGAGCTTTTCCATTTTCCATTTGACTTTAAAGCTGTGAATTTTAAGACTAAAGGAAAAAAATCTTAGTCTGAAAGGATAAACTTATAAAGGAGCTCTCCCTGTATCATCAAGATTCTGCGTATCATTTACATCATACAGTCAGGCCTGTCCTACTTCCGGAGGTGTTTGCGGAGGAACCTGGGGCCAACTCAGCCCTACATCAAGGGTTTTCTGAGGTTCCAGCAAACTTTCATAAAAGGCCAGGTAGTAAAGGTCTCTACCCTCCTTCCCACCAGCTGTGCCAGGGGGGGCACCCACATCCCCACAGACTAAATGTAGTGATAGATGTGGCCGCGTTGTGATTTGGAAAAGAACAAGTGAGGGTGGGGTTTGGCTCACACGGGCTGCAGTTTGGGGGCTCACTCTGGATCGGCTCTGTGTCTCCCCTTAATTGTAGTTCTACATTCTAGGCTTTCTGTAATGTGTAATTAGCAGAGGTTTCCATTATTATATTATATTATATTATATTATAATCTGCTAATTACAGCAGAGGTTTCCGTTATTATAAATGCAAGAAAACCCCTTTGTTTGGGGAAGGCGAGCTCCACGCTGCTCCTTTGCTGCACGGCCACCCGGGTTCTGTGGCCGAGCGGGACCCACGGGAGCTGCTCTCCGCATAGGCGCCGGGCGCTGTCGTGTGACAGGTCAGCATTGCAGGGACACAGGGCCCTGGGTGGCCTGCGCTATGACTTGGGGGAGACAGCAGGTTTCACCGCCCACGTCCTTAGCTTTTTGTGCATGGTTATTCATTTGGGGGGGCTGGGGGGGGTCTTATCCCTTAGGAGACATTCCCAATAGTAGGGCTCCTGAGTCCAGAGCCCTGACAGAACTTTTTATATCTAAGAAACATGACGGTTTTGAAAAACACTTTCTTCAGCTCTAATTTATTTAGGTACCATAAAATCCTTCCACTGTAAGTACAACTCAAGGATATGTTTAGTAAATTTAGAGTTTTGTAGCCATTACTGCCATTGAGTTTGAGTCCCAACATTCCAGAAAGTCCCCTGTGCCCATTTGCAGTTAATTCCTGCAAGAAAAATGAAAACCTCAGATCCTTTGTAGAGTTTACTGTTAATGTTTATTAAATTGTATGTGTGGTGTAGTTCATTTTTTAAAGTTCTTTCTTTAATTTCTGTCCCCAACTCATGACCCTGAGATCCTGTTGAGGAGGTGGAAAACAGATCAAAGATTACTGCTAAAATGCTGTTCTTATTTTTTATTCCAGTTTATCATGCAATCTACTTGGAAGAAATGGTTGCTTCAGAAGTTGCTCGAAAACTTGCATTGGTGTTTAATATTCCTTTCCACCAAATTAACCAGGTCTACAGACAGGGCCCCACCGGTATTCACATTCTCGTTAGCGACCAGGTAACGCGTGCTGGCGTCTGCTCTCTCTGTATCGTTGAGGAACCGTGGGGAGGCCAGTCATCCCTGTGCAAGTGCTCCTGAGAATCATTTCAGAGTTGGGATCAAGTTTGTAAGGATTTATAACAAGGGTTTTGGGCCTCCCAGTGACATACGGACTGTAAATCCAGGTGACCCCACCTCTTCGACGTTCCCCGGGGGACTTATACCGGGGCTTTGGTCCGTTTTATGTAGGGAGGCGTTGGGATATGCCTTCCTGTTGTCCACTATTGGACGAGTAATTTTTAAAACCATTACGGTTATTGTGCCCCCAGCGTTCTTGGCCAGCAGGTAATAGCAGAGCGCTTACACCGTGACTTTTCCTTAAGAGTCTTCATCCACAGCACCCGGGTGGGGCAGGGAGCTCCCAGTGGGTCGGGTCGGTTGTTTCCATGTCTCAGGGACAGTCCCGGGCAAGCATGGTCAGCCCAGGGCCCTGCCCATGCAGCAGGTGTAAACTTTAACTACCTCGCGCTGGCGTTGCGAAATACCGTTTTGACCTTTGAGTTCTGTGTGCAACAGTATATAGATTATGACGTTTTCCTGTAGCTGCTAATTTTACCCTTTTCTAATTAGCTCAGAAAAAACAGTTGGATCTTAATTGTGTATCTGCTTTATCCTTCTAGATGGTTCAGAACTTTCAAGATGAGAGTTGTTTTTTATTCTTCACAGTAAAAGGTACTTCGCATGAGTGCATGGGTCTCAAAATGCTGGGATCGTGTAATGTGCCTGTAATCAGTCGTCATCTCGGGTGTTTACTTTTGAAAATGCTGGCTTTACTAGTTTTAAAGAGATTTTTTTAAATGAATCAAGAGAACATTTCCAGTGGTTATAATAGAAATTAGCAAATAAGGGAAAGGAGTCAGTCCTAGATGACGGGGGGGGGGGGACCTCAGTTCAGCCACCATTTTACAGAGCACCTTTTCGTGCTGGAAAGGTCTTGAACAAAGCGGACTCCGTGAAACTCCTAGTGAGGAAAGCAAACCAGAATTGGCCAACAGATACATACAACTGCAAAATCCCTTAAGTGCCATGAGGAGTGGGAAAGCAGGGGTGGTCGTGTTGAAGGAGGAGCCCTGGAGGGGGACATGGAGCGGCTGGGCAAGGCCTCTCTGAGGAGGTGTCAGTGATGCTGAGACTTGAGGGGCGCTGCCCATCTCAGGGACACCCCGAAGGCGGCATGAGGCTGGTGCGAACTGGCGAGAAGGCCACACAGCGTGAGAGGCCCGTGGGACGAGGTGGGGTCAGGGCGGGAGGTGCAGGCTGGCGTGCAGGATGTGGGTACGACCCATTTAGTTTAAAATGCGTTGGGAAGTCAGTGAAGTTGTTTAAACAAAGGAGTATTTGTTTAAATACGATTCGGGTTTTCTTCCACTCATGAGACTCTGGAGACAGGAGAATGGGGGAAAGCTGGAGGAGGGAGAGGTTGCCCGGGTCCCAGGCATTTATGGGCCAGAGCCCTGCTGGGCTCCACAGTTGAGGGAGGGGCAGCTGTGACTCCTGGAAGAGCAGCTGGGCAGGCAGACCGTGGTCCCATTGGAGAGGTGGGAATGATTTGGGGGAAGCAGTCAAGAGCCCCATTTTAGAGGTGCCGGAAAGGTCAAGTTGGCAGTGATCTGTCCCCATCTGGGGCTGGCAGGAGACACCTGGACTTGAGATGTAATTTGGAAGCCTTCGGCCCGTCAGCAGTGGCTCCAAGCTGTGGAAATGATTGTGCTCCGTTAGGGAAAGGACATGGAGGGAGGGCCGGGGCAGGGGTTAGGGGGACTCAGGTGAGTTCCAACTGGAGGGTTAAAGCAGGGGATTTTTTTTTTAATTAAAAAATTTTTTTAATGTTTGTTTTTCTTTGAGAGAGAAAAAGACGTGTGAGCAGGGGAGGGGCAGAGAGAGAGGGAGACAAAGAATCTGAAGCAGGCTCTGTGCTGACGGCTCATAGCCTGACTTGGGACTCGAACTCACCAGCAGTAAGATCCTGACCTGAACCCAAGTCAGATGCTTAACCCACTGAGCCACACAGGCGCCCCAGGAGGGAATTTCTAAATGCAAACTGATTATATGTGAAGAAGAGACTTTGAAAATATGTCTGGTGGGTTGAGATCTAAATCCAACCTTAGTACAAAAGCTGCGCCTCGAAGAGTCGAGATTTCCTGGGTCTCCCTTCCCTGGAAGTCACCCTTGGAGGGACAGTCCCACCAGCACCAAAGGGATGACGTCACTTGTGCTAGCGCCTTGCATTTGCCATCAGCCACCCACCAGGGCAGCTTGACCCGAGCTGGCTCGCTCCCTCGGTCACTGCCACGGTGGCTTGGGCTCACTGGGCCCCTGCTGGGATCTTGTGGGGAAGACAGTGCAGCGCCTGCTCCACGGGGCTCACACTGCCTGTGACGGGAAACCTGCGGTCTGGGGGGGTGTGTGTGTGTGTGTGTGTCCACAAAGGCAGTGGCCGTCCCCTCCAGTCTCACTGTACAGTTTCTCCGACTTCTGTCCTCATGAAAACGTTCCTTTCGTGCCTCAATGACTGCCTGTACTGCTTTTTGCCATTTCCTGAGAAAGACTAGGCCGCCAGACGGAAGTAGGGGTATTTTCAAACTGTTCCAGCTGTGCCTCCGAGGAGCTAGACGGGGTGCATGGGGGTGCGGAGTGGCCACACTCCGGCCTGGCCCAGTGCCTCCACCTGCCGTGTGCCAGCCCCTGGGCCCCCTGGCTGGACCCCCGTCACCCAGAGCTGACCCGCAGCATGGGCATGGGGCACCGACGGGCTCGTGGGCTGGATGTTGAGAAGTGAAGTCTCACAGGGGGAATGTGTGCAACTTTTCTCTAGAATTATTTAAAAATTATAACTTGAACTGGGAAGGCGGGGGTTGTAGCTTTCTAGGAGTTTTTGATTTAATAGTCTGGGTTTTCCTGGGCCTGGCGGAAGGAACTGTGTGTAACGTGCCTTTCCTTTTCCCACAGCAGAGAACGGGGACGGTATCCACATAGTTTTGAAGTGATGTCTTACTTAGTCTGAACTATATTCAGTACCAAATAAAGTCACGCTTAAAAGTGTGTGAAGACTGAATCCAAGAAGTCTTGGGATTGGATTTTACCATATGAAATGTTTCATATTGAAAACACAAGATGACCTTTCCAATGAGCTGTATGAGAGGCGAATGTCCTCACTGTCACTGCCATAGCCAAGCGCCCTCGGGAGAGTGAGCACGGCGGGACAGCGGCGTGCAGCTCCGGGGGCCGCTCGCAGGCAGGGCCGCCTGCTTGTCGGCAGAGGCCAGTAGGTACAGTCCCTGGGAGCAGCCCTGGCTGTCCTTTTACACTGTATGCGGTTTGGGAATGAATGTAAAACGAACCATGGGCATTTTCCTTTCTGTGCCAGTTTGGCTTTCCTTGCCTGAACCTTCCGCTGCCCCAGGGCGGGGGTGGGGGACAGTGCCGTCGTGGAGCCAGCCCGGGCTCTGTGCACAGGTGCCACACGCCGATACCGTGATTGGCGGTCAGGGAAGAGTCGTGGCGCCTTCTCGGAGGAAATCATGCCAAGGGTGTGTGCGACGGGATCGTGCCGGATCGGGGAAGCCCCGCGCCGGGCAGGCGGGCGTGAAGCAAACTGCATTATCGAGTACCTTGGTGAGAGGATCCGTGTAAATCCTAATAGGTACAGAGACTTTGTGTTTCGCTTTGTCACAGGTTTACTGAGAAACCTTTTGCCTCTGCTTCCATTTTTAGCATTTTGTTTCTGGTTTCATTTTCCATTGCCTTTTAAACTCATGTGGCGTTCCCTC
>PJEM01002169.1:165811-249484 GCA_004023845.1 Helogale parvula
TCCCCCCCCCCCCCCCCCCCCGGAAGATTGAGCTTTAGTACAATCATGGGTGAACCTTCTGGTGATTACTTAAGAGGCTTGTTTTATACGCCACAGAACAGCTGCTTTTTCTATAAAGAGGGTGCCTCTTCCACAGAACCAAGTGCTTCTCTGCCGCACACTTCTCGAAAGGAACCCACTGCTCTTGCAATTTTCTCATCGTTCTCGAGTCCCTCCCCCCACGCACCGGGAAGCATCGCGAAGCCTGTGCTCCAGCAGACCGTGTTTTAAAACTTCAGTTCCCCTCTAACTACAGCATCTCTGTCCACATACCCAGCTGTCATGGTTTTGAATGTGTCCTTAGATTCTTACCTTTGTTCGGGCAGAAATAGGAATGAGTAATTTGGAATCTCTCCCGGAAGACAGACTACTTCAGTGGGTAAAAAGCCTTCACGTTTTGTGTTTTATTCTTAAAGGGGATTAAGCAGCACGGTCTCTAAATACTTTCGTCCTTACTTTGACAGTATCTGTAAGTCCTGTAGAGCCCGAAGCGGGGAACTTTCCTTCCTGTCACCTCCCTTTGCTTTTGTGTGAGCACATGTTTTCCGTGCCCATCACTTGGGAGAGAAGTGAGCATATCTCTTGTTTTTAGAGTTTTGCTTGTCTATTTAGCATTCCTTTTTGAGTCTCTAGATATACGAACAATAAATGTCATTCAATGCTGTGTGCTATTTTGAATTCCTCATCAGGTCTTAGAAATGGGGTTAAAAACACTTGAAAAGCTTGTCGAACTTGAAACTTTACCAAGCAGCATTGACAACTAGTCTGTCCCGGTGAAGCAGGTTCAATGGCACCAGCAAAATTGCTACTTTGTTTTTTTTTTTAATAGGATGTGTACATTTCAGTAAAATAAATGTTTTCTGATTGTTTTGCACGTGTCTCATTTAAAATCCCAGTTCCTGACAGTGTCACCTCAGGTCCTAGAATTGAGCACACACAAGTCCACATGCTGTAAGAGGTTCAGAGGCGAGGCCTGCGTGCGGTTTTCTCTTGAGTCTGTTTTCTCAGAGCTCATGCAGCTGAAGACAAATCACACTCAGAGGAAGCGGACCTGACTTTCTCCTCCGGGAAACCTGGCCTGAGGTCCTCCTGTTTCCTGAATGAGTTCGTGGGTCACTGAGGAGTGAGTCCGGTGACGCCCGGAGGCTGTGTCCTGGCCCAGAGACCATGCATAGGAAGCCCTGGCCATATAAATTTTTGAAATAGAGACTATGATTACAGAAGCAAGTCTGTGTTCGATGCTCCTTGCTGAACTGGCCGGCTTCCTTCCAGTCACGCGGCCACACACAGCATGTGCGCGTGCGTTTAAATCACCGCCGTGGTGGTCACGCTTCGGCCAGGGAACGCCAGAGGACGCGTCATCGGGCACTGAAGTCATCAGGACTTGGATGCTTATCCTAATAACTTTGTTAAAAGTGTGACTTAAGGGGTCGTACATGTACCTGCCTGCTCTTCCACGGTCTCCCAAGTGCTCCTGAACGGTCCCTCTGCCAGAGCGCCGCTGGCCCAGGGCGGACGCTGCCGTGGCTCTGCTGGCCCGAGTCGGCCCACCTCCCGGCGAGCTCTGCACCCTCTGCTGTGGGGAGCAGTTGCTGGGATGGGTCATCAGCTGCCCTTAACCCTGAAGTTTACAATGTGAGCACAGTGAAGGGTTCCTAATCTTAGTATCACAACGTGTGGCCAGCCCAGGGCAGAGCCTCGAGCTCCTCAGAGTTGAGATCATATTAGGAAGGTCTGGATTTGGAAACTGGTTTTGCTCAGGCTTGTCTGCCATAAGATTATAGCAATAAAACCCTCTGACTTACGCATTGCTATGGTTTATTCACTTTTATATTATGAGTCGGAAAGGTGCCAACACTTTACTGATCTGAGTTTTCAGTGTGTACAGTTTTTAAATAGTTCCGGTGTAACTTGATTTCTAAGATTTTAAAATAAACTTGGAAAAAATTACACCCATTCTACATGCATCCATTCATTATTTTTAATTGATTATATTGTAGGTAACTTAAGCCATCCTAGCTCTTTAAGGCCCCCCAGATGTTGCAGAGATGACAGGATTCCAAAAACGCACTCCGTGCCCGGCCTGTGCCACGGCTCCTCTCCAGCGAGGCACTGACACAGCCTCTGAGCTGTGTGTGTAGCGTTTGGTCCCCGAAAGTGTACATGACAAGCTGACGGAAGCAGAAGGGTGAAGACCCTGCCCCACCCGGTTCAGAGTCCTTGTTTCTTTGGTGGCTCGTGGAAACCTACTACCTTGCCTCCCGCCTAAGTCTCTACGTAGAAAACTATCAGGCATCGTGAATTTGCAGTGCAGTCACTTTGAAGATTAAATAGCCAACTTTCTCGAAGTGGAAAAGTCCTGCTCATCAAAATGAAATCAGTGTGAATTAAAGTAGGCCACTGGCTTAAGTATCAGGTAGAAAATCAACAGCTTATTTCTTCTCGATTTGTGCTAACACTGACGGTCTGAGGAATGCTGACAAAGCCAGGGGCGGCACTTCTGCACCTAAGAAGGCGCCCCCTCTCTCGCGTGGCCCAGCTACCCCGAGACCACTCTGCCATGTGCCAGCAGACACCAGGCTGTGATGGGACCACATCACAGCAGAATGAAGGTGAAGACTCGCCGGAGCTGCTGCGGTCCCTGGTGGAGTCTTACGGTCCCTGGTGGAGTCTTACCTGTACAGCCTTTCCCAACGGAGAACTGAGAGACTGGGTGAAGGCGGAGCAGGTCGGGAAGAGACTTGGGTCTTCTCCGGAGGAAGGGACACCTTGCGCCTCCGGCTCAGGCAGCTGCCGTCAGAGAATGACACAGCACCTGCACAGTCGCTGCCCGCTTCCGCCCACTGCTGTCGGGGGGGTGACGGGAGCAAAGTAGGCATGGACTTTGACGTGAGGGAGCTGAGCCTGGAAGCAGAAAAGACCGGCCTGGAGTCGTCACTCCGTGGGGATTTTTGAGGATTAGAGGCACAGTCCTAGACTAGCGCACACATTCTCCATGTAGGATGGACTCCCTTGACCTCGGGCAGACGGATAGAATTCCTGGTGTAGGCTACAGCGACTCCTGCTGACATACTATCCCCCCTAAGCCAGCACCTTCTAACAAGAGTAGAGAATATCTGCCCAGGGGTGGTCCCTGGCCCTGGATGCAAGCTCGGCACAGACCTCACAGCTTTCACACCTGGGGCACCTCTGGGAGGTAAATGCAAAGCTCAGAGCAAATTCCAGAAAACTGTAGGTAAACTACATGGGGGGGTCACATTTTACTGAGGCCCTCTTATCTGGAAATTAACCAGGACCACGGTCTCCTTCCCACTGGTAATGACCTTAAGGCTCCTTCCTTAGAAGGATTCTGATCAGACAATGAGGAACCTCTGACCACCATTCTGGACGTTGAAACCGCCAGGATGCGGTCTAACCAGGAAACTGTGAGGAGACGCCTGCACAACATGCCCGTCTGCAGAACTACAGGCTTAGGGTAAAACGTGGACAACAGATGTCGACTCCTGAGGGGTGTTTGCTTAGCAAGAGCCAGTGGCGTCGCCACGCTTACCCGCATCCGCTTGATGCCCGCGCGGGTCACCTGCTGGCAGTCGTACAGCTCCAGGCGCTCCAGGCCGCGGCAGCTCTCCAGGTGCTCCAGGGCCGCGTCGGTGATGAGGAGGCAGTTGTCCAGTTCCAGGACCCGCAGCCTCTCGTGGCCGCAGGCGCTGTTGCTCAGGTGCAGGATCCCGTCGTCCGTGATTAGCTCACAGTGGGACAGACTCTGGAATGGAGAGAAAAGCACTTGGGTTTGCGAGACCCTCACCCAGGCTCGAGGCCTGAAGCACAGGAACTGGTGACCGCCTGTCATCCAGAGGATTAAACACAAAGCCTGGGGGTCCCTTAGCCTTGGGTTTGCCGCCACTGCTGGTGGCTTCTCTCAGCTTTCCAACCGTGTCAAGATGGAAATCAGGTTGCAGGCGATCCTGTGAAAGATGACAGCGTGGGAGGGTCCTGCACTCCCATCAACACCCTGACTCCAGAGGTCCATAAAGGGCAGCATCTGAGAAAAGAGCCCCCAAAGCTAGCTGAGCCACCCACCCACCCACCCACCCACCCACACACACACACACACACACACACACACACACACTGAAAGAAGGCCCATGGCACAGCGGTGGGAGAAGCTGGGACACAATCTTGACAGAAGTCCCGCCCCCGATGCAGAGACCTGCAGTTGGGAGAGAACTTTGTCAAAACCCGAGTTTCTTCCTGGGGAGCAAAGGGCTTGGACCCCACACTGGGCATCCCGACTTTTAAAATCTGTGCCAGAGAGACAAGCCCCTAAAACATGTGGCTTTGAAAACCAACAGGCTCACATCCACAAGACCCAAAAGACCAGCGATCCCAGAAATGGCTCTTAAAGGGCTCACACACTTGGGACTCCCCCACCCCAGTGCCCCGCATGGAAGTGGCCCATTGAAGGGTGCTTGGACTTTGTGTGGGGGCACTGGCATCTGCTCCGACACACACTTGGGGGTATGCTGGGAGGCTCTAAGTCTGGGAACTGGTGGGCATCACCTTTGTCCATTCCATCTTGCTCCAACTGGAGGATGCTTTTAAAAAAACAAAAAACAACAAAACACTTGGCTCTTTCTTCCCTATTTTTCTTTCTTGGTGGGCACCTTCTCTACAGCCCACCCCCAGCCAGTGGGCACTAACTTCTCTCTCTCCCTCTGCTGTGCTTCAGAACCCCGTTATCTGTCAGGAAGGAACCCAGTGCCTAGAGAACACCTCTAGGTCTCCTGCCTCTGGGGGCCCACAGGGCCCCTGCTGGTGGGCCGCACAGGCCTGTACCCCAAAGAGTTCTTAAATGGCCATATCCCCAGAGCACAGCAAGAGACAGCAGGCCCTGGAGTCCAGTCTGGGAAAGAGGCTCAATGGCTCACCATGCAGCTGTAGCCTGTGGGGCACACCTCTCAGGCTGACTCCTCCGCACTGGAGACCTCGGGAGGAGGAGCCCTCTTCACTCTCCCCACTGCCACACTCCAGAGCACCGCTATCCTGGAGGGGAGTTTCGTATGCATCTGTGGTCCCAGTCTTTGGGGCCTGCCACTCAGGGATGCTCCTTGATCACCAGGCTCTACTGACCAGAGGGGCTGGCATCCCTGGGTCCCACGGGACTTCAGTAATCAGAGAGAGTCCTTGGCAGGCTACCGCTCCCAGGACGCTACAGAAAGTAGACTGAAGCGCACCCCCAGCCTTACTATAGAGAGATCTGTATGCTTGAGCTGGGCTTCGTCCTGCAGGGCAGCCTTCGCGGGTGGCACACACTGAAGGCTGCCACTGTGTCCCTCGGGAGCGAGGCTGCAGCCTGCCATCTTTGCCCTGTCCCCTGCTCATTCCAACCTGCAGTATCTCCCACCCAGGAGTTCATACACTCGTCTGCAGTGCTGGTTTTAACAACTGCCACCCAGAGGACACCCCTAGGTCACCTGGCACTGGTGGCCCATGGAGTTCATGCTTGCAGTCACAAAGGACTGTGTATATTTGTATATTTTTTAAGCTGCTGCCTGAGTATCTTCCAGTCAGCCTGCATAGAGGTGCTGAGATACGCCCCCTTTGGGACACTGACAGGTCTTGGCATGTCCTCAACTACTGGGAACAACTAATAATAAAATAGGCTGCACAGACAATCACAAAGCTTTGAGAGCCAGCCAAGAGTGAGGACCTGGCTGAACAGTAAGCTCCATCTCCTACATGAGGTCACTCCGTCACGAAGAGGAGAGGCCGTTTTACCCAGGGACCCCAGGAGAGACACCTTACTGAAAGAAAGGTAAGTGGGGCACCTGGGTGGCTCTCTCAGCTAAGCACCTGACTCTTGATGTCGGCTCGGATCATGATCTCATGGTTTCATGAATTCGAGCTCCATATCAGGCTCTGTGCTGACAGCGTTAAGCCTGCCTGGGATTCTCTCCTCTCTCCCCCACCTCCTCCCCCCCCCAACCCCTCTCTCTCTTCACACACACAAAATAAGTAAACACTAAAAAATTTTTAAAGAAAGCTAAGTAATGTTCATAAAAATGTTCATGACACCCTGGAGGAAAATGGGTCAACACAGAACTTTAACAAAGAAAACGTAAGAAAATACCAAAGAGGGGTCATGGAGCTGAAGAATATAATAAGAGGATCAAGAGCAGACATAAATCAGAAGGATCAGTGAACTTGAAGACCGAGCAGCAGAACTCACTGAAATGGAGCAGCAAAAAGAAAAGAAAAAGATGGGAAAAAAGTGGAGATAAATAGCTTGAGGGATTTGCGGGACAACATCAAGTGGACTAACATTCATATCACAGGGCTCTCAGAAGGAGGAGAGAGAGAAAGGAATAGAAAACCTATTTCAAGAAATAATGGCTAAACACCTCCTTAACACAGGGCAAAAAAACCCCCCAAAAAACAAAAATGTAAAACAACAAAAACAAAAACGCCCAGACATCCAGATCCAGGAAGTGCACAGGGTTCTAAAAATAACCCCAAGAGATGTACTCTAAGATGCATTAGTATAATTAAAATGTCAAACGTTAAAGAGAATCTTAAAATCAGCAAGATTCAAAACAACTTGTCATGGACAGAGGAACCCCTATAAGACTAACAATTCTTTTTTAGCAGAAACTGCAGGACAGAAGGGAGTGGCATGAAAGTCAAAGTACTGAATGAAAAAATACTTCCAACCAAGAATACTCTAACTAGCAAAGTTATCATTCAGAATTAGAGATAAAGTTTTCCAGACAAGCTAAAGCTAAAGGAGTTAATTGCCTTACTAAGCCAGCTTTACAAAAAATATTAAAGGGAATTTGTTAAGCTGAAAAGAAAGAGGCACTAATTAATAAGAACACGTGAAAGCCTAAGTCTCACTGGTCAAGGTGAATATGGAGTAAAGGTTAGTAGAATAATCCTTTATAGTGGAGTCTCACATTTACAGAGCTAGTTTGAAGGCTAAAGGACAGAAGTAGTAAAACACCCTAAAACGACAAACAAGGGATACACAAGATAAAAAGAGGTAAAATGTGACCTCAAAAACAAAACAGGAGGGAGGGAGAGTGAAAATGTAGAATTTCAGAATGTGTTTAAGCTATTATCATAAAATAGACTGTTACAAATATAAGGCTCATGGTGACCACAAAACAAAAATCTACGATGGATACACCAAAGATAAAAATAAAAGAACGTCATCAAATCACAAAGGAAGAGAGGAACAGAGAAACTTACAAAACAGCCAGGAAACAATTAACATAATGGCAGTAAGTACATAACTATCAATAATTACTTTAAATGTAAATGGACTAAATTCGTCAATCAAAAGACATAGAGTACCTGAATGAATTAAAATTAAAAAAAAAAGACCCCTCTTTATACTGCCTATAAATGACTGTCTTTAAGTATAAGGACACACACACAGGCTGAAAGTAAATATTTATGCACCCAACATAGAAACACCTAAATATATAAAGCAAATATTAACAGATCTAAAGGAAGAAACAGCAATACAATAATCAGAGGGCATTAATACCCCAGTTACATCAATAGATCATCCAGACAAAATCAGTAAGGAAATGTTAGAACATTTGGACTTAACGGATATATACACAACATTCTATACAAAAGTAGAATACACATTTTTCTCAAGTGCACATGGAACATTCTCCAGAACAGATATGTTAGGACATGTAAGAAATCTTAATAAATTTAAGAAGATTGAAATCATATCAAGCATTTTTTCCAACCACAATGGTATGAAAGTAGAAATCAATTATAAGAAGTGGAAAATTCACAAATATGTGGATATCTGACATGTTACTGAACCACCAATGTAATCAAGAAACCAAGAGAGAAATTTAAAAAATGCCTTGAGGCAAATGAAAATGGAAATGTAATATGCCAACATTTATGGGTACAGCAAAACCAGTTCTAAGGCGGTTGTTCATAGCAATAAAGGCCTACCTCAAGGAATGAAAAAGCCAGACAATCTAACTTAACACTTTAAGGAACTACAAAAAGATGACAAAGCCCAAAATTAGTAGAAGGAAGGAAATAAAGATCAGAGGACATGAATGAAAAAGACAGAGAAGATCAATGAAACTAAGAGCTGGTTCTATGAAGAGATAAAATTAACAAGCCTTTAGCTAGACTAGCCCTTAAAAAAAGGCTCAATTAAGTAAAATCAGAGACAAAAGAGGAGACATTACAAATGATACCACAGGGGCACCTGGGTGGCTCAGTCAGTTAAGCGTCCGGCTTCGGCTCAGGTCATGATCTCACGGTTCGTGGGTTTGAGCCCCGCATCGGGTTCCGTGCTGACAGCTAGCTCAGAGCCTGGAGCCTGCTTCAGATTCTGTATCTCCCCCCTCTCACTCTGACTCTCCCCTGCTCACGCTCTCTCTGTGTCTCAAAAATAAATTAAAATAAAAAGAACAAGAGAGATCATTAAAAAGGAACATCAGAATGATAGGGGGTCCCAGAAGAGGAAGCAAGAGAAAAAGGGGTGGAAGGGTTATGTGAGCAAATCATAGCAGAAAACTTTCCTAACCTGGGGAAAAACAGACATCAAAATCCAGGAAGCACAGAGGACTCCCACAAGATTCAACAAAAACCGACCATCGACATGGCATATCATAATCAAATTCACAAAATACTCAGGCAAGGAAAGAATCGTGAAAGCAGCAAGGGAAAAAAACCTCCTTAACCTACAAAGGAAGACAGATCAGGTTCACAGCAGACCTAGCCACAGAAACTTGGCAGGATATATGCAATGTGTTGAACTGGAAAAATATGCAGCCAAGAATTCTTTATCCAGCAAGGCTGTCATTCAAAATAGAAGGAGAGATAAATCCCCCCCCCCCCAATTAAAGAAGTTCGTGACCACTAAACCATCCCTGCAAGAAATTTTAAAGGGGACTCTATAAGGGGAGAAAAAAAGAAAAAAAAAGACCAAAAGCAACAAAGACTAAAAAGGACCAGAAAACACCACCAGAAACTCCAACTCTACAAGAAACATAATGGCAATAAACTCATATCTTTCAGTACTCACTCTAAACGTCAATGGACTAAATGCTTCCAATCAAAGACACAGGGTAGCAGAATAGATAAGAAAACAAGATCCATCTGTATGCTGTTTACAAGAGACCCATTTTAGACCTAAAGACACCTTCAGATTGAAAATAAAGGGATGGAGAACCATCTATCATGCTTATGGCCACCAAAAGAAAGCCGGAGTAGCCATACTTAGACAATCTAGACTTTAAAATAAAGACTGTAACAAGAGACGAAGAAGGGCGTTATATCCTAATTAAGGGGTCTACCCACCAAGAAGACATAACAACTGTAAACATGCTCCAAATGTGAGAGCACCTAAATATATAAATCAGTCACAGTCATACACTCAGTGATAACACAGTAACAGCAGGGGCTTCAGCAGCCCACGCGCAGCGACGGACAGGTCGTCTACACAGAACATCAACAAGGAAACAAGGGCTCTGAATGACACACTGGACCAGATGGACTTAACAGATATACTCAGAACATTTCATCCTAAAGCAGAATACACATTCTTCTCAAGTGCACATGGAACATTCTCCAGATTAGATCACAATACTGGGGCATAAATCAACCCTCAACAAGTACAAAAAGGTTGACAACATACTGTGCATATTTCAGCCCACAACACTATGAAACTCGAAATCAACCACAAGAAAAAATTTGGAAAGATAACAAATACTTGGAGACTCAAGTACATCCTACTAAAGACTAAATGGGCTGACCAAGAAGTTAAGGAGGAAATTAAAAAGTACATAAAAGCCAGTGAAAATGATAACACCACAGCTCAAAAGCTCTGGGTCACAGCAAAGTCAGTCATAAGAGGGAAGTATATAGCGATCTAGACCTTCCTGAAGAAGGAAGAAAGGTCTCAGATACACACCTAATTTTTACACCTCAAAGAGCTAGAAAAAGAACAGCAAGTAAAATCTAAAACCAGCAGAAGACAGGAAATAATAAAGATCAGAGCAGAAACCAATGCTATTTAATACCCCCCCCCAAAAAAAACAAAAACAAAAAAGCAGTAGAACAGACCAATGAAACCAGAAGCTGGTTCTTTGAAAGAATTAACAAAATTGATAAACCACAAGCCAGTTTGATCAAAACTCTATTGCAATAAAGACAGTAACGGGGCTTTTGTTTTAGGGTATATTCCTTGCTCCTTCACTGCTGAAACCCTTCTCGGATAGCCTCTAGGACAAACGAGTTGCATAATAAGTTTTTTAAAAGTCCCAAAAAACTGGCTCTGGTACTGAAAAGGAATGCAGGAAACGAAGCAAGTTTAAAACCAACAGAACCTACTGGTGACAAGTTGAAAGCCAGGGCACGGGTAAGGGCAACCTGGGAAACGGAGCTGCTCGGGACTGACGTGATGCACACCTGGCGTGGAACTGGGGGGTCACTTCCCTCGTCCTGCATGCAGATCTCCAGGAACACACAAAAGCTGTTTTCCAAAATTCTGAGTCTACAGAGTTCCCCGCCCCCCCCCCATAGTAATTGCCTCCGCTCATCTCTGCAGGCTGGGGTAGGAGCCCCCGATGAGGACCCCAAAGAAGCCTGTCCCCAGCTCTTGTCAAAGATAGCACTGTCTGCGCCTCCCTCAGTAAGGGGAGCCCGGCTCGGCGTGAGGCCCGTGGGGGAGAGGCGTGCGTGATCGCTGGGCGCTCCCGGCCTGCCGTCCTCCGGGCGGGCTGCCGGCCCCTGCCACAGGTCCTGTCACAGCTGCTGCAGTGACGCGCATTTCTCCCAAGCCTGTGCTCCCGCCGGGGGCTGGCAAGGACACCGCTGTCCCTCACCAGACTGCCTCACGCTGCTGGAGTATAGGAGCCCCCAAACAAGGATCCAGACTGCCTCTCTGGAGTTTCAGGGGGAGGGTAAAGTTGGTCTCTTCTGACGGATTTTTTTCTAATTTAAAAAAAAGTTTTATTTATTTTTAAAAGTTTATTTATTTTGAGAGTGTGTGAGAGGAGGGGCAGAGAGAGGGAGAGAGAATGCCAAGCAGGAACTCACAAACCCTGAGATCACATCCTGAGCCGAAATCAAGAGTCAGGTGCTTAACTGTGTGAGCCCCCAGGTGCCCCCCCCAGGACGCTCTTTTCCTCCAGGCCTGGAGGAGCGCCTGGCGCGTGGTGGTCCGAGGCGTCCGCAGAGCGAATGAGACGGACGTGGACTAGATGTACTCCAGGCCATTTCCTTGTTCTGTCCTGGCGACTATGCACCGTCAAAGCTAAGTTTAGATTCCAACTGCCACCATTTCCCTGCTTTTCTGCTAATATTGCTTCTTGGTTTTATTTTGGGCTCTTATCTTGGAATGTTGGCTTTATTATGGCTTATCTCTCATTCTAAGTCCTGTCTCTGGAAGGAGCTTGTGTAAGCACAGGGGACGAGATGGAGACGACTTCCGGTCACCAGTTACCCCTGCCAGGAGGACACCTGATTCCAGTCAGACGTGCCGGCTCAGTCGCCAGCAGGCCCCACTCTCCCAAGGAGGCAGGGGCGGTGGCAGGGGGCAGCGAGCTGGGAGGAGGCGTCGCTGGGCTCCGTGGACCTCTGCTCGCCTCCTCCCTGATGTAAGATGTCTCGCGGATGCTGATGAAGGCCAGGGGGTCCGAGTCCAGGGCACCTCAGGGCAGGGCAGAGAGAACCCTTGGGCGGCCACGAGGAGGGGCTGATGTGGGTAATAACGCACAGGGCTCCTGAGTTTCCCACCTCTGAGAGCCCTGGGGCGCAGGGGAGAGGAGTGAAGAGCATAAAGGGAGGAAGCGCATCTGAGTGACAGGCTCAATTACAAGACTGGGTGGGAACGAATTTGGGAGTAAAGGCAGCACTACAAAATTATCAGTGTCACATAGAGGGAAACTGTTGAGAGGATTTGGTACAATCTGACCCCAAACCCCTCACACACAGAGAGTCCCGGAGCTGTAGGCCCGGCTGCAGGTGTGCCTCACGGAAGGATTATCTACGGGAAATGTGACCATCAGGAAAACTGGTGGGGACGATGACTCCAGGCCAAAGGAGTTTTAATGATGTTACAACAAGTTCTGGCCTTGAGGAGAGAGCGGGTTTCAAGGACAGCAGTTTCTCTAGCTTAAGAAAAATCTGGTGTGTGTCCGGAGCGGGGAGGGGCATCGAAAGACCAGATTCCACGGAGGCCAAGAGATCTGGGGCCTCTGAGCAGTTGTGGGACTTTGGGCAAGTTTCTTAGCAGCTCTGAGCCTCGGGGTCTTCACTGGGAACATGGGGACGTCCGGAGGACCTCCACCGCAGGGCGGGGACGGGAGAGAACGAGACCGTGCGCCAGAGGGCACGGGCTGGCCCGGTGAGCGCAAGGGTCCCATCCCTGTCCCCGCTTGCTCGCCCGTCTTACAGCCGGTGTGACACGTGTGTGAGGCGTCTGCAAGGCTCGGAGTCCTGGTGGCACCTTCCATTGCTCATTTAGGATCTCGCAAGATATTTTCATTCCTTCCCCTCCAGATACACACGGGACCCGGTGTGGAGTGCAAATATAACACGTGGAAGATGGCCTCCATCTTCTGTCCAGATTTTACCATCGAAACGTGCTAAGCTTCCCTCTCCCTGAGACTGTGGCCGTGAACGGAGTGGTAAGGACGTGGGTCTCTGTGTTAGGGTTGCGTCCCAAAATGAAACCAGGAACATCTGGATACCTGCCTCCCACGTGAGGCCAACTACTCACCAGCGCCTGCAGCCTCGGGCAGTGCACGGAGAGCTGCGTCAGCGTGCTGTCCGTTATCTGCGGGGAGACACGCGGGCGTCAGGGGGGCTCCGCCGGAGCTTCGGGCCTAATTCTGGTTGCTCCTCAACGTGAGAATCAAAAGGTGTGAAACAACGAAAACCTCATCGCAAGCACACCCGGGCTGGGAGCGCCTCTCTCTGCCAACAACCTCAAGTCTGCCCGCTCCTGCGGTCACAAAGCTGCTTTTCGGTCTCTCCTCTGGGGCCCCGGGGGGCCCAGGTACAGGGGACAGAGAGGAAGCAGGTAAGGAGGGCCCCCCAGGGTTCTGCTCCGCAGAGTCACCTCAGCACTGGGCCTGCGAGCTTATTTCTCCCTTCAGTTCTGTGGAAGATATGTTTTTTAATGTTTGGCAAAAAAAAAAAAAAAAAAGGAGCGATCCTGAGCATCTCAGCTGTAGCTGATGGCAGAGAACAGCCCAAAGGTCCCGGCCCTTAGGGGTTCCCACGCCCGGAGACACGCACTGGGGTGGGGAGGGTGCAGACCACAGCCAGGTGGGGTGGTGGGGTGTCGGGGTGTCTGGATGTCAGGATGGAGGGGGGCCCTGCCCGGCTTGGCAGGAGTCCACTCACCAGGATGCATTCTTCAAGATCCATCTTCTCCAGATCGTGGCAATTCTGAAAAAGTCCATAAAACCGCCCCCACCATGTGGTCAGTGGCCAGGGGAGCACCGGCGGCGCGCCCTGTGCCCGAGTACTGGCCCAGGGGCCTGTTCTCTTCCGTGAAGGAGCCGCCCTGTCCCTAGGCCCGCCCTGCCAGCCGGCACCTCTGAATCACACTCCCTTCGAACCGGGGCGTGGCCGTTCTGGGCTCCTCTCCGTCTCTAGCCTGGAAAGGCAGCGGCCCCCACCTTCCAGGGGCTCATGGATCTCATCCTGCACACGTTAGCCACAGAACACGCTCTGGAAGGCTCGGGGTGGCCGCTCGGGCACAGCTCCGACCAGTGAGGGTTAGGGTAGGAGGAAGGGAGTGGATCCCCATCTCCAGAAGGTCGTGGGCTCCCAGCAGCGGGCCAGGAGACCTCCGGGACGGCCGGCGTCCGGGGCGACGGGGAAACGGAGCAGGGGCAGAGCACAGCTCCCCCCGGAGGCGGCTCCAGAGAGGCGGGTCGGGGTTCGCAGGAGGAAGGGCGTGTCCTGCCGAGGCCCAGACTGCTCCGGAACCTCCCAGAGGACCACTTAGCTTTCCGGGATGATGGGAAACCACACCCCGAGGGCGCCATCTACCTGGCTCCTGCACACACCTCCAAAACCTCCGCGAGTCCTTTGGAAAGGACGGAGGTGAATTACAGTTTGGTTTTGCTTTGTGAAACCTCTGCCTTACCCGAGCTAAAAGCGTAAAGCCTGCATCAGTCAAATGGGAACATCGGGCAGCCTCCAAAATCCTGGGGTGCGGAGTGCGTGGGAGGAAAAGGTAGCGTTAGCGACAGAAACACACACTTTATGACGCACACCCCTCGGCCTCTGCAGCAGTCCTGAGGACTGCCGTCCCGCACAGAGGAGGGCAAGGAGCAAGGAGGAACGCGCACTGCCCCCAAGTCCCAAAGTTCCGGCCCAAACGCAGGGAGCAAGCGCAGCCATCTTCCCACAATACGGAGACGCTGCTGCTGCCGCTGTCGTTCTCAAATATTATTCCAATATTTGTTGACTCCTTTTTGTAAGCAGGGATCAAACTCACAACCCTGAGATCAAGACCTCAGCCAAGATTAACCGTCAGATACCTAACCAACTGAGCCCCCCACGGGCCCCCCAATATTTGTTGACTTTTAAACACAATTAAAATGAACTTTTACTCAACAAAATCTTGATATATACTGAATTTAATGAAATTCCCAGTTACCCTAAACAAAATTTTTAAAATTTGCCAATGAAAAACGAGTTCATTCTCAATGCCCATGCTTAACAGGGTCGGAGAAATAAGTAACATTTTAAAGTTAAATACTCCCTTGTAGCAGTAATTCGGACTACCTTCTGACCAGTTTTGATCATCCACATTCCTTCTACTATTTAAAAATATCAAAATTCCCCAGAATCATCCCTAATTAAAGACAACAGACAATCCTTAGAAGATGTGAAACCAGCGGAGGTAGGAGAAACGGGTCAGTTTCACTGACAGGTAAACAAAAGAAATCCCCCCCCCCCCCCCCCGCACAGGGATTAAAATTGCTGGTTCTGAGGTCAAAGTTTCAAGTTCAAATTCTACTTTTACTTCCTCCTCATCACGTGATCCAGTATATTATGCGATGTTCTTGGAGTCCCGGTTTCTCCTCCACAAAACAAGTGAGAACAACAGTGCTATCTCCTAGATGCGGGGAGGGCTGAATGAGATCACCATATAGGAGTTCCACTGATGTTAGCGTCAGCATTTTGCTGCCATTATTCAAGTTCTAATAGTCACAGTACTATTGGAAAATCAGAAAATCAATCATTATTTGTTAAAACCAGACTTCCTTCCACTAGGGAAGGTGATAAATAAGGCGATGGTGATCTCCCCCCACTTCTGTCCATTTAGCAACTTGTCTGGAGACTCTGGGGACACCTGGATGCGGGGCCATCCCTCTGCCACGAGCAGACCACTCTGACGTCGACGTCATAACACGATGAGGCGAATCAGGCGGGAACACATGTGAAGTCCGTCAAGACTTACCGTGCAGACTCCCCGGCAGCGGTGGGCAGCTTAGTGCCCTCCCGTCCATCCCTAAATGAACCGGATTACACACAGTCCCGCCCCCACCCCTCCGACCAGAGCCGAGAGAACACAACCACCAGCCACCTGCCGGCAAGCCTCCCCCTTCCCGCGGGAGGCCCTCCGGGAGCCGGTGCACTCACTGGAGTCGAGGGCAGTTGAGAGCCAGGGCCGTGAGAGAGGCGTCTGTGAGGTTGCTGCAGCCGGAGAGGCACAGCGCCTGCAGCCGGTGGCAGCCGCGGCAGATGTGCACCACCCCTTCATCGGTCACGCGCTGCGGAAACCGGGCAGGGGGGCCGTCAGGAGGCGGCGGCACCAGCGACGCGGGGGCCCAAACCGCCAGCTACTGCTGGTCGCTCGGGCTGGGCGGCCGGTTACCAGCCTCTCGTCCTAACGACTGACATGCACCAAGGTGAAGCCCGGGGCGGACACGCATGTGTCACGTCTGCACACGCAGCTCTAACACTTTCTAGCGTTGCCAGCAGGGAGTGCAATTTTAAAATTCCATTTTCCTCCCCAGGGTTCATCTGATTTTTTTTTTTTTTCAGGAAAAGTTCATAAACTTGAGTTACAAATCAGATCAGATAAAGAGCTCCGGTTAAGGGACTGAACAATTTTTGAATTTCTACAGATTGGTGCTTTAAATACCTATCCTATAAATCATATGTGTATATATTTGTAATATGTCCCCCAATGTGTCAGACAACAGCGGGTGAAAGAACTCGCCGTCGGGGGGGAGGGGGGGGAATGGTAAGTGGCCCGCGCATCGACACCCCACCGGAGTCCCCGCTGGCGGTCTCCTAACGCGGCTCAGGATCTTAATACCGAACAGCGCCCTCGGCCAGTATCTGTCCAGAAGACAGCTTCTCCTCCATCTCCCACCGTCAGGAATTCCAAAGACTTCTAAGATTCATTCGCCAGAGAGCGAGTGCAAGGAGTTTCTCTTACTCTTCCCAACACTCCCGCTCCCCTGGAGGCGCCCAGGAGGACGCAGCAAGCACCCTCTTCCAGGATCAGGGCCGACAACGCAGTGAGGAAGGGCGGTAGTGTCTCACACGCTAACGCTGGGATGAAAATGACGCCTTGACCTTGCATGTATCCTTTATTCGCAAAGCACTGTCACATTTGTCATTTCATTTTACCCACTGAGGCGTGAGAAGCGTCATTATCCCCATTTTAGAAGTTAAAAAAAAAAAAAACCAAAACACTGAGGCCTTACCATGACTGTGTTCAGGGTATGGTGACTAGGTCACAGAATTTCTGATATCTTAAAATAACCCAAGACCCCAATTTTAGGGGGAAATGTTGGTTTGGACTGTCATTCTTTCATCTTGTGGCAAACTGACAGACCACGTGAGGACAGAGACTAGGAAACAAGGGGTGCCCACGCCACCTGCGGGGCGCCCGGAGGCGGGGCTGCAGCGGACTCCCCGGGGCGGGGGAGGGGCGGGGGAGGGGCGGGGGAGGGCGCTCCCAGGAAAGCGCGTTACCTACCGAGCAGGACTGCAAGTTGAGGCTCACGAGCTCATGGCAGTAATTCTGAATGTGCTTCAGGGCTTCATCTTCTAACTGAGGGGACAGAGGACACAAAGGAGGGGGAAGCCAGCCGAGGGGGCAGCGGAGACCCCAGAGAGACGCGCCGCCCAGCCCCTCGGTACCTGGGTGCAGCCCCGCAGGAGCAGCGCCTTCAGGCCTCGGCAGCCGCGCACCAGCGCCTCGACGCCGTCCTTGGTGATCTGGTCGCACCACGACAGGTTCAGGTACTCCAGGCTCCGGCAGCCCTCGCTGCGGGAACAGACACGGCCGCACGTGGGCAACCCGGCCGCAGACAGCTGATCCCCAAGGCTGACTTTGGTAAATCACAAGCCACTCCGGGGAGAAAACCTCCGTGACCCGAGTCTGTTTCTTGTTCCAATGGGGCCATCAGAAAGGTTTTAGACCCGGGCGCCTGGGGGGCTCAGTCGGTGAAGCGGTAACTCCGGCTCAGGTCAGGATCTCACAGTTCATGAGTTCAAGCCCCACAGTGGGCTCTGTGTTGACAGCTTGGGGCCTGGAGCCTGCTTCAGATCCTGTGTCCCCTTGTCTCTCTCTGCCCTCCCTCCCTCCCTCAAAAATAAACATTAAAAAGGTTAGGAAAAAAAAAAAAAAAGGAAGGTTTGAGACACACCAGGGTAGGTCTGGGTGTTTCTCCCAACAGCAGGTCTCTTACCTGATCCCCTTCAAGGAGCTGTTCGTGATGGACACACAGGAAGTCAGATCCAGATGCTTCAGCTTGGAACAGAATCTGCTAAGGCTATAACACGTGCTGGAAAAGAGCAGACACACTAAAGATATTTTCAACCAGGTTTCTCTCCCCTCGCTCTCCCCAAGGTCAATCCACCACCAAACTCATTCTCATTACTCACCTGTCGGTGATTTTCGTGCAACCATTGAGGTTTAAATGTTCGATGTTTCGGCAGTTCTGGGCAAAGGTCCTAAAAAGAGAAAGCATTTAAAAACTCCCTGGACGGCCACTAGAGGGCGCGGGTCACCGTTAACATTTATAACAGCGCTCCACAAGCTTAAAATTTTGTCTTGTGCAAAGAACACTTAGCATGAGATTTACTCTCCACAGACTTGAAGAGCACAATCTATTCTTGTTGACGGTAGGGGCTGGTGCTCCACAAACTTGAACGTGCACGTGAATCGGCTGCGGTTCTTCTCACAGTGCAGAGTCTCACAGTCCAGCTCAGAAAACTGCCTAATGGTCTGCATTTCTTTTCTTTCTTTCCTTTCTTCTCTTTTCTCTTTTTCTTCCTTCCCTTCCCTTCCTTTTTTTCCTTCCTTCCTTCCTTCTTCCTTTTCTTTCTCTCTTTTTCTCTTTCTGTCTGCATTTCTAAAAAAATTCCCAGTGCTGCTACCCAGGGAGCTGTGCTTTGAAAAGCAGAGCCTAAGACTGACTGCATGTCAGTCATGATTCTCCTTCAGCCCTCACCGTGGTGGGCTGACATCTGAGGACGGAGGCCTGGCTCCTCGTCGCTTCTCTCTATAGGAAAATCCGCTGGAAGCAAGGGGCCGAATCTTTCTTTACTGTGCCACGCTGTCGTTTGGTTATCGGAGAGCCTTTCTGGAGAATCCATCTTTGGCCACAGACGGGGTCAGTAGTTGATCAGTGTGAAGAACTAGCCAGGCACTGGTGAAGACACTAGGTCATGAAGGGCAACTTCCTCAATACGCTGCAGGCTGGTAGCAGGGCCAGAAGTGGAGAGTTAAATATCCCTTACTCCTCGCTTACTCTTTAACATACTCAGCAAGGACTGGCTCAGGTCATCTGCATGTTCCTGAGATACAGCTTCAATGTATCCTTAGGGTGGACTCCTGATTCTTCCACACAGTAACCAATGTCTCCAACCACGTGTCACTCTCATCTGTTCCTTCCGCCCTGGTATGGTGCTATGGCACTGAGCTAGAGCCTGGCGGAATCCCAAAGTTGAAGATCAGGAGCCTAAAGTTTGACCACGGTGATTAGAGTTATCAGAGAAGAGTACCGGAGCACCGAGGACTTTGGTTCCCCCAAAGAATTCAGTAGAGTACTAATCAGAGCATGTGTCTGTGGAAGCTCCCCAGAGCCCGGGGGGTCCCCATTCCCACAAGCCAACAATGGAAAACATCTTAATCTGCGGGCCAGCGCGTAGAGCACCAAGAAGTTACTGCTTCAGCTGCACAGCCAGCTCCCGACTACACACTGCTGCAGCCCAACTGTACAAATTTCACAAAGAAAAAGGGTTGAAAAGAACTATGTCCGAATAATTCAACTGTGTCTAGAACAAAACTCAAGAATATTTATAGGAATAGAAAATATTCTGCAACCACAATAAAACTCATGATGTCTGGCATTGAACAAAAAGTTGCCATGCATTCAAAGAAGAAGGAAAATACATCCAGAATGAGGACAGAAATTCAATCAGGGCTGACCCAGAGCTGACACAAATATTGGAGACAGCAGACAAAGACATTAAAAGTTACTACGACTATGTTCTGTAGAACACTGTTCTATGGTACTATCTGAAGATTAACATGTTATGTTTATTAATATGCTATTTAGAGACATAAGGGATATTTTTAAAGACCCGAATTAAGTTTTCAGACAGCGACGGATATAAAAGTTTCCTGGATGGGATTAGCAGCAGATTAGATATCAGGGAAGAAAAGATGGGCGATCGTGAAGACATAGCAAGAAAAACTATCCAGAATGAAACACGGAAAGAAAATAAGAAAAAATTAAAAGAACAGAGCATGAGTAAGCCGTAGGACAGCTTCAGGCAACTTCATATTCATGTGACTGGGAGTCCCCAAGAAACAGGGAGATTGGTGAGGCAGGGAGAAGAAGATGTCTGAAGAAGTGTTGGCTAAAATTTTTCCAAAATTTATGAAAACTATAAACCTACAGATCCAAGAAACTCAAAGAATTCCAAGTACAAGAAATATGAAGAAAACGACATCAGAGCATATCATAACCTCAAATTGGCCAAAAGTAGTGACAGGATAATCTTAAAAGCAACCAGAGAAAAAGACACGTTATATACAGAGAAAGAAAAATAAGGGTGATAGGACATTTCTCATTGGTAACAAAATAACAAGAAAACAGAACAGCATCTTTAAAATACTGAAAACAAAAAACTGTCGACAAAATTTTATACTGAACAAAAGTATTTTTCAAAAATGAAGGAAAAATAACGTTTTCTTCAGGCATAGAAGAACTGAAACAGGGGCACCTGGTGGCTCAGTTGGTTAAATGTCTAACTCAGGCTCAGGTCATGATCTCAAAGTCTGTGAGTTCAAGCCCCACTTCAGGCTTTGTGCTGACAGTGCAGAGCCTGCTTCAGATTCTGTGTCTCTCTTTCTCTCTGCCCCTCCCCCATACATGCTCTTTCTCTCTCTCAAAAATAAAAAAATTCAAAAAAAGAGCTGAGGGGTGCCTGGGTGGCTCAGTTGGTTGAGCGTCCAACTTTGGCTTAGGTCATGATCTCACGGTTCGTGGGTTCGGGTCCCGAGTCGGGCTCTGTGCTGACAGGTAGCTCAGAGCCTGGAGCCTGCTCCGGATTCTGTGTCTCCCTCTCTCTCTGACCCTCCCCTGCTCGCGCTGTCTCTGTCTCTCAAAAATAAAAACATAAAAAAAAAAAAAAAAAGAGCTCAAAGAATCAGATCTGTAGTACAAGAAATTGTTAAAGAACAGTCTATAGGTAGAAAACAGAGTGACATTAAATGAAAATTTGTATCTACACAAAGGAATGAATAACTGGAAATAGTAACTACTTGGGTACATGAAGTCAATTTTTTAGTTATTTAAATCTGTTAAAAATAATTGACTATTAAAAAATACTAACAATCGAGTGTGGAATATATATTATATGTCTACTTAAAATGTGTAACAATGATAGCATAAAGGCTAAATGAGGAAAATGGGAATTGATACCTAATATAATCTGAGGGTACATTATAACAAGTTCAAAATGTACATTATAAACTCCAAAACAACCATTAAAATGACAAAATAACAAATTACAGCTCTAATCCAAAAGAGGATATAAAATGGAACCACTGGGGCGCCTGGGTGGCTCAGTCGGTTAGGTATCCGACTTCAGCTCAGGTCATGATCTCACAGTTTGTGAGTTCAAGCCCCACGTCGGGCTCTGTGCTGACAGCTCAGAGCCTGGAGCCTACTTTGGAGCCTGTGTCTCCCTCTCTCTTGGCCCCTACCCTGATCACACACTCTCTCTCTGTCTCTCAAAAATAACAATAATAATAATAAAATCATTAAAAAAAATAAAATGGAACCATAACAAATTCTTAATCCAGAAGAAGGCAGAAAAAAAAATTTGCATGGGACAAATACAAATAGCAAGAGAATAAATGTGAAACTAAATGTATCAATTATCACAGTAAATGTAAGTGATCTATTATACCCAAATTAAAAAGCAGATCAAAAAGCAACCATATACTGCTTACAAGAAACCTTTACGTATAAAGATACAAATCAGTGAAAAGCCAAAGAATGGAAAATCATATGCCATGTCAACACTAATTGAAGAAAGCTAGAGTGTCTATACGGTATCAGACGGCATAGACCTCACAGCAACGAAGACTGCCAGAGATAAAAGAAGGCCACGTGATAATGCAATACTGGTCAATTCATCATAAAGGCACAGCAACCCTAAATGTTTATATACTTTCAAAATCTCGATCTTCAAAATACATGAAAAAATAAAATGACAGAACTGCAAGGAGAAACAAGTACAAAATTATAGGCAGAGATTTCAGTGTAACTGTTGATCAAACAAGAAGTCAGAAAATCAGCAGAGATAGAAAAGACTGGATCAACACCCTCATGAACTTGAATAACTGATATTATAGAACACTGTCCACCCACAGCAGTTCAAGTCCGTATGGACATTTACCATATTCTTGGCTACAAAAAAGTTTCAATAAAAGTACAGGGATTCAAGTCATATAAAATATCACAATGGAATTAAATTTGTAACCAATAACTTAAACATCTGGAAAATGCCCAAATGTTTAGAAATTAATTAATACACTTGGTCAAAGAAAAAATCAAAAGAGAAGTAGAACATAGTTGTTTTTTAATTTTTTTAATGTTTTTTATTTATTTTGGAGAGACAGAGAGAGGCAGCGTGAGCAGGGGAGGGTGAGAGAGAGAGAGGGAGACACAGAATCCGAAGCAGGCTCCAGGCTCTGAGCTAGCTGTCAGCACAGAGCACGCGGGGCTCGAACCCACGAACCATAAGATCATGACCTGAGCCGAAGCTGGACGTTTAACCAACTAAGCCAGCCAGGCGCCCCTAGAATACAGTTTTAATGGAATGAAAATGCAAACACAGATTTCAAATTTGTAAAATGCTATTAAATTAGTACTTCAGGAGAAATTTTAGCACTAACCTCTTGTAGTAAAGGGAAATAGGTCTCAAATGAATGACTTGAGTTTCCATGTTAAGAAACTAGAAAAAAGAAGATCAAATGAAACCCAAAGTAAACAAAAGGAAAAAAATGAAAGATCAGAGTGTAAATGGATGAAGCAGCAGAAAGAAAAACAATGAAAAAAATCAATATAACCCAAAGCTGGTTCTTTGAGCATATCATTAAAATTAGTAAATTTAGTATCATTAAAATCAATAAAATTAATATATTTAATGATTTAGAAATCATTAAAGTATAATAAAAATAATTAATGACCACAGCGGGGAGAAAGCACAAAAGGAAAAATACCTGTATCAGACAAACTGACTTATCTTCCCTTTAAAAATGTAGTCAATGACAATAAAAAAGTCAAAGAATATGTAAATTGAAATAGACACTGTACAATCATTGTGATTTTTATTAGACATTGCAACTACTTCCATATAGTAAAAAATAAAACAAAACTAACCAACATCAGGAATAAAGTGAGGCAGTATCACTGTAGATTTCACAAATATTAAAATGATAGGGGGCATCTGGGTGGCTCAGTTGGTTAAACGTCCCACTGGGGCTCAGGTCATGATCTCGTGGTTTGTGGGTTCAAACCCTGCATCAGGCTCTGTGCTGACAGCCCAGAGCCTGGAGCCTCCTTCATATTCTGTCTCCCCCTCTCTCTGCCCCTCCCATGCTGATGCTCTGTTTCTGTCTCTCAATAATAAATAAAAATGTTTAAAAATTTTTTAAAATGATAATCAGAAAGTGGGGGTGTCCGACTGGCTCAGTCAGTAGAGCACGTGACTTTTGATCTCACTGTTGAGTTTGAGCCCTGTGTTGGGGGTAGGGTTTACTTAAAATAAATAAATAAATAAATAAAACAATAATAAGAAGGTATTATGAACAACCTTATGACCATAAATTTAAGAACTTAGATGGAATGGACAAAATCTCTGAAAGATAAAAATTATACCATAGGTCGCTCAAGAAGGACTAGAGAACATGAAGAGTTCTACATATGCTAAATAAATAAAATTTGTAGTTAAAAACCTGAGAAAGAAATATACAGGCCCAGATGGCCTCAATGGTGAATTCTACCAAACATTTAAGGAAAACAATAATAAAAAATTCTACATAAATTCTTCCAAAATCCTTAAGAGGAGAAAACACTTCTCAATTCATTCTATGGGGCCAGTATTGATACCCAAATCAGACAAAAATATCACAAGAAAACCAAAGAACTATGAACATAGATGCAAAAAAAAATTAACACAAATTATAGCAAATAGAACACATCAATATATAAAAAATATAATACATGAGGATTCAAACTGTGTTTATCCAAGGAGTACAAGGTGAGTTTAACATTCAGAAATCAACCGAAGTGGTAATTCACCATGCTACCTAAATAAGAAAAACCATTCCACAATCTAAAAGACACAGGAAAAAATTTTGACAAAATCTAATACCCACGCTCAGCTGAAAAGAAAAACCCTCAGCCAACTAGAAATAGAAGAAAATATCCCCAATTTGATGATCATCAGCAAACTAATGTATAGTTAACGCCATATATGGATGCCTTCCCCCCAAGGTCACAAACTGGCCAGGACGTCTGTTTCATTACTCCGAGTCAACACTGCACTGGGGATTCCTGCCCGTGCAACAAGGCAAGAATAAGAAAAGGCACTGATTGGAAACAAAGAAGAAAAACTATCTTTGATGAGAGGTGACATGATTGTTTATGCAGAAAATCCAAAGTGACAAACAAAAAGTTACTAAAACCGAGTCTACTAAGGTTGAAGGACAAATGATCAACGTACAAACATCAATAGTATTTGTTTACTAGCAATGAAGAATCAAAAATTGAAATAAACAATACCACTTATAATGTTTCATAACAGACAAATGTGACAAAAGATGTAATTGTGCTACTAGAAACGGAAACATGCTGGGAGAGACTCTAACACACCTAACTGTATGCAGAGCTGTGCCGTGGTCATGAGCTGGAAGACTCAGCACTGTTAAGATGTCAGTTCTCCCCAAATTCATCTACGGATTCAGCATCATCCTAAATCAAGATCCCAGCAAGATTTCTTTGTAGAAATTCACAAGCTGATTCTATAATTTATATGAAAATGCAGTGGATCTAGAACGGCCAAAACAATTTTGAAAAAAACAAAGAGAAAAACCACTACTTGATTTCAAACTTATAAAGCGGCAGTTAATCAAGACCGGGTGGTTTGGTGTAAAGACAGACGAATAGATCAATGGAAATTACAGAGAGTATAAAAATCGTCCCACAAATTTGGCCAACTGATTTTCAACAAAGGTGCAAAGGCAATGAAGTGGAGAGCGGGTGGTCGTTTCCACACACGGTGTTAGAATAACCAAACGTCATGTGCAAACATGAATTTCAATGTGTACCTCATACCACATACAAAAATCAACGCAAAATGGATCACACATCCAAACTACAAACCTCTAGAAACACAGGAGAAAATCTGCACGACCCTGGACTAGGCAAAGGTCTCCTTCATCACCAAGACCATGATTCCTTGAGAAAAACTGATAAGTTGAACTTCATTAAAATGAAAAATTCCTCTTTAAAAGACAGTTAAGAGAATACAAAGATAAGCCACAGACTGGAAGACAACACTTACAAAACACAAATCTGATAAAGGACTTGTATTAGAGTGTAACTCTCAAAATTCAACAGTAAGACAAAAAACAACCTCATGAACCCAAAGGGCAAACCCCGCACATGTGAACAGATATTTCAGCAAAGAGAAGACATGGATGGGGCACCTGGGCCGCTCAGTCACTTCAGCATCTGACTCTTGATTTCAGCTCAGCTCATGATCCCAGGGTCATGGGATCGAGCCCCGTGTCTGGCTCCATGCTGAGTGCAGAGCCTGCTGAAGATTCCCTCTCTCCCTCTGCTCCTCTCCCCATGCACGTGCTTTCACTCTCTAGCTCTAAAACAAAGAAAAGAACATTTGTGGATAAAAAGATGCTTGGGGCCCGTGGGTGGTGCAGTCAGTTAAGCATCTTACTCTTGATTTTGGCTGAGGTCATGATCTCACAGTTCATGAGTTCGAGCCCCATGTCTGGCTCCACGCTGACGCTGTGGATTCTGGGTGGGATTCTCTCTGTCTGCTTCTCCCCCACTCTCACGTGAACGCTTGCTCTCATGCACACTCGCTCGCTCTCTCTCTCTCTCTTTCTCTCTCTCTCTCTCTCTCCCCTTCTCTGTTTCTCCCCTGCTAGTGTTCTCTTTCTCTCTCTCTCTTTCAAATAAATAAACTGAAAAAAAAAAAGATGCTCAACAGCATTAATCATTAGAAATACATATTAAACCCGCAATGAAATACCACTACACACAGCTCTCTATCAGAAAGGCTAAAATTAAAAAGACCGACCTACCAAGTGTTGGCAAGGGGGTGGAGGAACCAGAGGTACCATCCCTTCTGGTGGGAACATAAAATGGTATCATCCTTTTGGGAGACAGTTTGAAAGTTTTAAAAAGTTAAACACAGGGGCGCCTGGGTGGCTCAGTTGGTTAAGCGTCTGGCTTCCGGCTTCGGCTCAGGTCATGATCTCACAGTTTGTGGGTTCGAGCCCCACGTCGGGCTCTGTGCTGACAGTTCAGAGCCTGGAGCCTGCTTTGGATTCTGTGTGTCTCTCCCTCTCTGACCCTCCCCTGCTCGCGCTATCTCTCTCTGTCTCTCAAATAAAAAACATTAAAAAAATTTTTTTAAGAAAAAGTTAAACACACACCTACCAAATGACCCAGCTATTGCACTGCCAGGTGTTTCCCCAAGAGAAATGAACATATATGACGTACAAAGTCTCGTTCACAAATGTTCACAGCAGCTTTACGTGTGATGGCTGCAGACTGGAAAGAGCCCAAGCGAGCAATGAGTAACCTGCAGCACGCCCATTAAATGGATCACTATTCGGCAGTAAAAAAGAATGAACTACTGGCACACACACCCACACGGTGGATCTCACTCAAAACGATGACGCCGAGTGAAGAGTCCGGGCAAAAAGGAGTCCATGCTGTATAATTACATAGAAGCTTTTGGAAATTCAAACAAACCCATAGTAACAGAAAGCAGAGCCGTGGTTGCCCAGCACTGGGGCAGACGCAGGGCAGCAGGAGGGGGGGTTATAAAGGCACCTGATGACACTTTGATGGGGCACGTGTATGTCCAATATTTTGATTACAGTTGATTCTATGGGGGTGGGGGTGTATGTATGTATGTGTATATATATATATATATATATATATATATAGCCTAAAATTATCAACATGTACCTTTTCAGTACACAGTTTACTATATCTCAAAAGGTTATATCTCAATATAGCTGTTAAAAATCCACAGGACTTCATATATAACGACAGAGCAAGAGTTACAGAGAATACACATGTAAGATTAGTACTGGGGTTTTAATCTGTTTTGATTATTACTGTATCTCCAGCCTCTAGATCAGTGCCTGATGTAGGAGGGCTCCATAAACATTTGCAAATCAATAGCCTCCCTCCACCCAAAACAACACTACCACCATATATGAGGAACAGACTAGATGCCGAAGTAGCTCCAGGTGATGACAATAAAAAACTGAAGGGCCGCCTGGGTGGCTCAGTCGGTTAAGTGTCCAACTTCCGCTCAGGTCAGAATCTCATGGTCTGTGAGTTCAAGCCCCACATCGGGCTCTGTGTTGACAGCTGGGAGCCTGGAGCCTGCTTCGGATTCTGGGTCTCCCTCTCTCTGTCCCTCCCCTGCTCATGTTCTGTCTCTGCCTTTCAAAAATAAATAAATGCCAAAAATAGGTTTTTTAATTAAAAAAAACCTGGAGATATAAAATTCTTTCTGAGTCATAATTCTGGGGTTATGCTTATCACTTTTTCTCACAGTAACCTGGTCTCACATATTAAAGATGTGTAAGATATTAACATAGATTTCTAATATAAAAATTATGGAAAACCACTAACATTCTCAGCCTTACAGAATAGTTTTGCTAGTATAAATGGCTTTATTTCAATTGCCAGGAGAAGAATATATTTCTTTGTTATTCCTTAGCTATAATCCACACCTTCACATTTAAGTTTTTTTTAATGGAACCACTATTAAACTTATGTTCTCTATTATAAATTATCTTAGGACCTATTTGGTACATTGAAGCTTCATATTAAAATAGAATTAATCTATTCTATCAGTTTACAAGACTTTGGAAGTAGCAGAAAATTTGGTCTGATGATCTGAATTTCTTGATTTAAAAAAAAAAACTTTGTTCCATAACATTAAAAAAATTTTTTTTAATGTTTATTTTTGAGAGAGAGAGAAAGAGAGAGAGAGAATGAGTGAACATGAGCAGGGAAGGGGCAGAGAGACTGGGAGACACAGAATCCGAAGCAGGCTCCAGGCTCTGAGCTGTCAGCACAGAGCCTGACATGGGGCTCAAACTCACAAACTGTGAGATCATGACCTGAGCCGAAGTCGGAGGGTTAACCGACTGAGCCACCCAGGTGCCCCTGTTCCATAACATGTTAGGAGACTGTTATGATCCTTAAAACATAGTGTGAATGGGGGTGTCTGGGTGGCTCAGTAGGTTAAGTTAACCCTCCGATTTGGCTCAGGTCATGATCTCGCGGTTCGTGAGATCAAGCCCCAAGTTGAGTCCGGCGCCGACGGCATAGAGCCTGCTTGGGATTCTCTCTCCTTTTCTCTTTGCCCCTCCCTTGCTTGTGCTGTCTCTCCCTCAAAATAAATACACAAGAATTTAAAAATATATTACAAATCAGTTTTCTTAGCAATGGTGCAGCAGAGGTTTCAATTACAAGTGAAGTCACCTGTGACCTTATGGCATATTTTTACTGGCAGGTGCGACTGACGGACGTGGTGGAGTCGCGCAGGGCCTACGAGAGACGAAGTCCGCCCCGAGGCTCCGCGGGCTGTGTGTCTTCTAAGTTAGCCACCCCCCGAAGGCAGGAGAGGCCACAAGGACAAGAACATAGTGGTTTTAATTATGTCTGCTCTCCAGAAAAGCACGTGGTAACAGTGGACTGATGTCGTTTTCAATAACTAACGGCTCCCCAGTAAGAGGTGGGCAAGCGTTGTTTGGGGTTAACTGTGATAAAATGAACGGGATCAGCACATCCCTTTAGGAGGACGCAGAAGTCCAGGTTACGCTTGGGAAGTTTCTAAAAATTATTTCAAGTAGCATAAAATATAAAAAGGTGTCACTTTTATGAAGGTGAAGCCAGAAGAAGGAAGGTGATGAAGGGAGTGAAGAGGTCAACGTTAGGTTCTTACGCGTCAGGCCTTTCCGACGGGCCGGGTCGCGGGATAGCAGGCCACTCGGGACCTTCTCACGCCGGGGCCAGAGGCCTTCACTTTGCGGCGGAGAGAACCGACCCCCAGCAAGGGGACCCTCCGGTCACACCCCTGACCCAGGCCTGCGGGCTCCAGAAGCCAGGCTCTACCCCAATCGCCGCAGAAGGGAATTTCACAGGAGAAAAGCACCGCGTGTCGGGGAGGAGGCCGCGCCGAGGCCACGCCAGGGGGGCGGTGGGCCCGACTCACTTCAGGGAGGCGTCCCCAACGCCGATGCAGCCCCGCAGGCTGAGCTTCCGCAGGAACCCGCCGCATCGCTTTGAGATGTTTTCCACCACGCGGCCCTGGAAGCAAGCAAGGCAGGGAAACGCCTTAGTCCTCCTGCTGCTGGTCTAATGGAATAACAGCCTGGAATTTAGAAACGTAGAAACTGTACAGGTTTCCCAGGCGCACAAGAAGCTATTTCGGAACGTTTTTCCAACACCCCCACCTTGTTCCTAGTGGACAAAGGGGCCGCAAGCATTGAAAACTATTTTCAATTGAAGCATCAACTATTTAAAAACAACAACAACAACAACAGTGCACTATTTTCGGAGGTTTTAGCCCTGGAGCCAGGCCTCCCCTCCCCGGGCTCACAGCTGCTCCGCCAGCGACGAGGCTTTGGAAGTCAGCTCTGGGTGCACCGGCTGCTGGGCAGAAACCTAAAACAATGCTGCTTAAAACAAAGAAATTTTATTTTAACTAAACATTACCACTCTAGCAGTTTGAAAACGTATCATGAAAGCTTCCCCCTCATTCTTCTTAGAAATCCCTATTTAAACACGTTTTCTTCGGAAAGGGAACTTGGGCTAGCACATATGTTCAAGGGGGGAAATGAACATTGATTAAACACTTTCACGTTTTCAGGCCTGATCTAACACCTTCTTGTACTTATTACAACTCATTTAATATTCACAACAACTTCAGGTCTACTGCTCCGCCACGGAGACAGACTGTCTGCAAACAGACGCTCTCTTAGGCCATCCTGCTCAGCATCACCCCGCCCTGGGATTCAAGTCGATAGAAAACTACAGGTCAACCCAGGCAGAACGACCAACGACCCGCAACTTCGGAAACAATGGTTTGGTCACTCTACCAGGTGGCGAAGCAGGACGAGCTGGGCGCTTGCTGAAGTTCAAGGGAGCCCAGAACGGGCAGCAGAATGCCAACTACCACCATGCGACCAATTACAGAAACAAAAAGTGCAACTGTCATGAGTGTGTAAAGATAAGTTTGTTTTCTGTTTTGCTGAGAGAGCGAGTGTCCGTGGGGGAGGGGCAGGAGAGGGAGGGAGAATCCTAAGCAGGCTCCGTGCCCAGCTCAGAGTCAGTCCCACAACAGTGAGATCATGGCCCGAGCTGAAGTCAAGAGTAAGACATGTAACTGACCGAGACACCCAGGCACCCACGTCTGCTGTCCTTCCTCTCCTGTTCCCTTATGTACAATGAGATGCACCAACCCCACTGCATGGTATTTAACTATTGTTAATTCTAGGTCATAATATTCAGGACCCAGGATATCAAGAAGAGTGAGCATCATGCATGGACTTTCTCTCCGCTTCTGCAGAAGGAGTTGGCGTGGTTTTGGTTGCACACGGGATCCCTGTCTCACACTACATGGAATTATGACCTTGTTATTCTTCTTCCCTGGAGATTAAGTGCACATTAAGGAGATGCATAATGGTGCACCTGTGACAATCTTATGTGTCAACTTGACTGGGCCACAGGGTGCCCAAACATTTGGCCAAACAGTGTTCTGTGTGTACCTGTGAGGGTATTTCTGGAGAAGACTAATATTTGAACCCGTAGAGAGAGTAAAGCAGACTGCCCTTCCTAATGTGGGTGGGCCTCATGCAATCAGTTGAAGAGCTAAATAGAATACAAAAGGCTGAGTGACAGGAAGTCCCCCTGCCTGACTGCTCAAGCTGAGACACTGGTCTTTTCTGGCCTCTGGACTCGGGGGAAACCTCAGCTCTTCGCAGGGCTGGCGCCTGTCCCCTTCCAGGCAGGGACTGACCGCATCGGCTCTGCTGGTTCCCAGGTCCGGAGCCGCCCACGGGAGCTGCACCTCCGCTCCGGGGTGTCCAGCCTCCCGGCTGCAGGCCCTGGGGCTTCTCGCCTCCACAGTCCCCTGACCCAGTGCCTTACACTAAATCTATGTACCTACACGCACACACCTGCTCCCGCTGTTCCTCACGAGAGTCCTGACTGAGGCAGACTGGATCTATCGCCTTCATTTTGCAAATACAGAAAGTAAATGGTTAAACTGCCAAGGTTACATTTCAGTGAGTGGTAGTGCCATGATTCTAAAGGCTGTGTACGCTGCACCTACTACCCCTACAAGGCAGGAAATACTGAAAAAAGGGCCACTTGGGTTTTTACAAAAACACTATTATCCTCACTATATAAACAGCAACCTTGGCCCTGAAGCGTAAGCACTAACAACTCACTAGATCTCATCGAACCACAGGGTCCCACGGCAGGGCTCACGCGCAGTCACCCGGCTAACTGATGAACGCATGAAGAAGACGCGGTGCACATATATGTGTGGAGGAGCGCTGCTTGCGGTGACAAAGCGCAGGGGGAACGAGAGTGCATTCTGCTGAGGGAGATGCGTCAGGCACAGAAGAATGCAATCATCTGACTTTACTCGTGTATGGAATTGAAGAAACACAACAGATGAAATAGGGAAAGGGAAGGAAAAATAAGATAAAAACAGGGAGGGGGAGACTCCTAAATACAGAGAACTGAGGGTTGCTGGAGGGGAGGCCCGTGGGGGATGGGACATAAGGAGAGCACTTTCCGGGACGAGCACTGGGTGCTGTGTGCAGTGATGAATCACTAGATTCTGCTCCTGGACCAATCCTACACTGCATGCTAACTGGAACGTAAACAATAATATTTTTAAAAAGATGAAAATCTAAACTTTGATATCGCAAGCAGCATTATTTATGCTTTCTTGAGTAATACCTAAGTTAATAAATCTCTGTCCTTAGAGAGAAAAAAATATTATGACGTGTAAGTCCAAGATAAATAAATATCTAAGGACAGAATAAAACACCAAAACCCCTCTGTGCCAAGGTCTACAAACGGAGCTCACAACAGATTTTTCTCCATTTCAAGTTAGTTACATTTAATATAAACTTGCTATTCTTCCTTTCTTTGGAGTTAAAGGCTTTTGTACTGGAATAAAAAAAAATAACATTCAGAATTTTCCACTGTTTCCAACTACGAGAAAAATATGAGCAAATCCTTTCTAATACAAAATTCAAGTCAGTGGCTGTATATTATCCATTTAGACAGTATGTTGTAGGTGTGGATTCTGGAATGAAGGGATTTAGAGAAAAATAAAGCCTATATGGGGGGACCTTTGGAGTTCTAATGTTTAGATGAACATGCTACTTGGCTACTGCTCACTTTTGGCCTGGTGGAATCTTTAATAACCATGAAGACAATGGCCAAAAATGTCCAACTATTAAAGGCATGGAAGCGGCCTCAACCTCAGGGACGGAGGCTTCCTCAGGAAGGGGTGGTGCCCGGGGAACGGCCCACAGTGCCAATCTGGACACTTTCTTCTGCCCCTTCTCTGAAACATGACGTCATGTGAGCCATTGTGTTCAAGGCACCTACCGCCTCCTCTTACCGAGGGAAGGACCCCGGGTAAGTCACTCAAACTTTTCGTGCCTCAGTGTCTTCGATATGGTGTTTCTGAGAAGATTACATACATACATGTAAGTTGCTTAAATAGTGCCAGGCACATAGTAAGTATTATTAGCCTATTAATCTGGAACCCTGCTACCTTCTCTGTCTCTCAACATATCCATAAATCATCATTTTCACCCCGAACAAATAAATTTGAGATGATTAATTTAGCCATTGGCATGCTTCCTAAGGGGAGTATCCTGGGTTCAAACTGCTGGCCCACAAGGCTAGTCTGACTAGTTTTAGGCCCGACCGAAGCCCTGGCACCGGCCATGTCAAGTCTTCCCGGGCGCTGCTTATGTAAGCGGTGAGCCGTGAGCGGGTCTCTCTGCAGCGCCAAGTACGCACCCTTAAATATTTATGCAATGTGTTTATAGCGCCGCAGTCCGCCGTCAGCTCAAATTCTGACATCAGTGCATATAAGGTAGTGCTATTTACTTGAAATAGTATTTTTAAAAATCTGAACCTAAATGTTTTAAATGTGCTTTCAAAAAGTTGTATGGTTTGGAAAAATCATCAAAGAACACAGAGGGGACGGTAAGAGCCACAGAATAAGAGTGCGTAACTGGCAGATTTTTTAAAAAAACAATGAGTCTCCTTTGGCCGGTACACATGACTACACTTTTCGGAATCTAACGTGCTTCTCACCATCGCCAAGTAAACACAATGGACAAAGATCTAGAGATTATCAGTCTGAAGGGGAATCACACGTCAGCACGTTCGGGTGGGGCACTGGGGCAGTCACTGCTATGAAGTCTGGAAAGAGCATTAAAGAACTCCTGACCCGGGGGCCACAGTCCAAGCCATCAAAGAGTTTCTCTTTCCAGGCTGGGCCTGAAGCCCTGAGGTCTTCCAAGCTCAGAAGGCCACGGCGAGGGAGGAAACCCACAGTGGGGAGCCCTGTGCTCGGCCCCTCTACCCCAGGACCTCGGCTGCATGGCTTCGAGATGGGACTGGAGACCCTCCGGCTCCCGGAGAGGGAGGCAGGGAGCTCCGCGCTTGGCCATCAGCGCTCCTAGGTAACACCGGCTTACGCGCCGCGCGGGGGGCTGTGTGGGAGCAGCTCAGCGGCAAGCGTGATTATTTCCTTACGCACTTCAAAAGACACAAAACGTACACTTTGGCGAAAATGCTATATGAGGAACTGAATCAAAATACAGTTCCAGGACTATAACCAAGTTGGCTAAACTAGGAATAAATAAGGTTTTCCTAACATTAGGTAGATAAACTTCGGAGTCTCAACACCCGAAAACAGTCCTCTAGACAATCATTATGTGCAATGTTCTTTATTACCGCCCTCTTTCTTTTTGGTTATAAATTGGTATTCAGTATTAAAGTTGTTTTAAAATAAACTTTTCTCATTAGCTCAGGCTGATCGCTCTTAAGTGGAGATAGTCACATATTTCTAGATAAATACATCAGAATCCTAGAATTATAAAAGGCTTTAAGGATTATTTTGCTTCCTTATTCTATAGATAACAAAACTGAAACATCGAGAGAGTATACAGTTCAGCGGCTGAGCTGGAGTGACAGTTCAGGCTTCTGGCCTCACTCCTGGACCCCGGCTTCTGTTACTTCTCCAATCTTGGTGCTGAATCAGAATTCCCAGCGGATCTTTCAGATCCATAAGTATTTGTCAGGGGTCTCCTAAGATTAAAGCACTGAGCCAGGTGTTAATGATGCAGGAATGGAGCTTTAAAAAGCTCAGTGATAATACTAAGGTTATAACCACAACCCAGGAGGAAAAGCAGTCTGTTACTGATACAGAAGCCAGAGCAAAATACACGTAGAATTTTGGCCCTGATGTATGCAGATACCGTCTAGGTCGTAATATTAAATCTAAACGCAGCAAAATAAGGCAGAAAGAGTGACCAGTTTCCTCATCTTTTTAAAAGTCTTTTGTCTACAATCAAGCTAACTTACCTCTACATCTGTTTGAAAATTAAAAAGGTCTATTCTTTGCCAGTTGCTTCCATCCAGGGCTAAAATGTTCCAGGCCTGGGAAGTGGGAGGTAGAGAAGGAGAGAGGGGGTGAGATTGTTAAAGGAAATCTTGATTCAACCTCTGTATTTTCAAACTTGTATTTATTTATTTGGAAAGATTTTATTTTTCAGTCACCTCTACACCCATTGTAGGGCTCGAACTTACAACGCCAAGATCAAGCATCCCAGGCTCTACCTACCGAGCCAGCCAGGTGCCCCTAAACTTTTATTCTTGACAATCAAATACAGAACTATGATAACACTGTATTACAATAAATATAAAAGATGATATTAAAATTAACTGCCTGCTTGAACTAAAACTCATTTTAATAAAACTTGATATTTATTGATTGATAAAAATCTCATTAATACTCTACCTTGGAAATCTGTGCACATCGGCACAAAGTTACTATATCCAAGAAGGAAAATATTCTAGGAAGAAGGGAAAAACAAAAAAATGAGACAGTATTAACATTCTAGGATATTTACAATTTTAAAGATAAAATCTAATGTACCATCTGGATATATCATGAGCTTTTTCAAGACACCTCCATTTCCAATAGACAAGCTCACTATAATTCTGTATCGCTCCTGCGAAATATGAAATGTCCACGTGTTCCAAAGCTGTCTTAACCACACTTCACAAATCTCCTTAAAACAGAACCAATTAAACTTTTATGTCCCTCGTTCTAAGACATGGACACAGGGCATTAGATCATAACCTGTTCTGTTAAAAAGCGAACTCTCTAATCTCCCAGACACTAAGCCTAGGGAGAGCTAAATCCTCCTAATTCTCAAGTCCCTAACACAAGGCTCGTGTCCCAAGCCCCTCTTTTGGTAGATGTGCCAAACAGGCACAAATGCCTGAGCCTCAAACAACGCGGCCAAGCAAAACTCCATCTGAAATCCACGTGGTTTTGAGGTGCTCGTTCATAAGACAGAAGGATGGAGCCCATCCACTGGGAAGCTCTAGAAGTGACCAGTTTTTCCTAAACAAAAGCCACGAACGACAGAAGATGAGAAAGATGGGGAAGAAGAAAAGCAGAGAAGTAAACAGAAACCTAGTCGACACCAGTCGGGCCGTGAGCGGAAGCAGCCGCCGTCAGCACGGCAGGAGTCTGAGCGAGGTCCTGGCAGTGGAGACGCTGGTGACGGCGCAGCGGCACCGAGCTGTGTGCGGCTCAGCGCTGTGCGGTGACAGCTGAAAACAAAGGGCAGCTCTTCTGGGAGCAGAAAGGTGACGGAGGATGATCGGGGGCGGTAAAGGATCTCCGTTCTCACAGTTCTGGAAGGTAAACATGAGCGTCTGCATCTGTGTGTGGAAAGGGGAGGAAGGCAGGACGGCACACCGCCACCTATCCAGTTCTTCAAAGTCCTCTGAAGGTCGCAGTCAGCGGTGAGGTGAGACCCCAGGCGCTCAGGGAAGGACAGCAGGTGCAGGTGCGTACGGCACCGGAGCACCGCGCCCCACGATGACACCTCACAAGCAGCACCGGTGATGCTGCAGATGCCGCCTGGCGATGCGGCTCCCATCATGTTCCAGCGAAAAGCAAAGGATGGAAGCGGGCGACACCGACCTTAAAAGACTCCGTGGAACTTTGTATAGAGGCAAATGCTGGTGGCTGAAAATGGGCACATACATATATGCTGAACGCATTTCCGTGTGCCTGCAAACACACTGCCTCTGTGGAAATACATCTTGCCCCACCCACGGGCCCTTCTGTCTCAAGTGTCCGTGTTCTATGTCACATGACCATTCTACGATGAGCCACCACCGACCTAGTTCCCCAAAAGATCCAGGACCAGACCAGGACGCGTGTGGTGGGGCAGAGCAGTTCCTGGCGGGGCTGGGTTCTAAAGGATTAGCCCGAGGGGGGAAGGGGTTCACGGAGTTTCCCTTGAAAATGTACACTTTGGAGACTGCATTCTATCACCTCTGAGTAAGAACAAGTGTACTGATATTAGTAAAAGCAGGTAACTTCGGTCCCGTGCTTGCTACATGCCAGCCACAGTTTATGTTAGCCACTTAACTGTCTCAACGCTGTTATGAGATGTTATTATCTCTGTCTTTTCAAAGTATGACTCGGAGTACAGAGAGGGTCAGTAAGAGCAGAGCTAGGATCCAAACCCAGGTAGATCGGCTTGAGAGCTTAAGCCTCTGACCACTGTACACAAGGCCTTAGGAAGTTTAACATGGCGGTTTTTCCTTCAGGATTGGACCAGATGCTGTTTCTTCAACTGAACACCAAATGAAGTCATTGTGTTTCCACAGAAAAATACGTATGGAGAACACAGATCTTTGAATGCTAGAACCACACTAACGAAAGTGAAAATGTTCACGTATCCCCATCACCCCATGAAAACATGTAGTTGAATTTGCACAAGTTAAATAGGACTCCAAACTGCCAAAATGCAGCCTAAGCCGAATTCCTGAATCATGTTTCAGTGAATAAAATAAATGCCCTGGATGGCAGAGCCTGGGACACTGGCAACAGAAACAGAGCTGGCTAGAGGCGTCAGAGTCACGGGAAGCTGAGTTCTGGCCTTTCCAAAGCATTTCCCCCCTTGGAAATTGCTTCCTACCTCAAATGTGATCATTTCACCCTTCATTAGGAAAGCACTGCAATGGCAACTTGGTGATAAGCAAATATAAATAAGGGGATCCGGGGTGAATGTGCTTCTGGACTTTGTAAGACTCTGTAATTACGGAGCTTTCTAAGCCTTGATGTCAGTTAATGTACGTCCTTGAACTCTGTTCTTCTTCATCAAGATTACCTTAGCTATTCTTGGTTCTTAGAATTTCCGCTTACATTTTAGAATCGGCACGTGAATTTTCACAAGAAAACTTTATGAAATTTTTATTGGGATTACATTGCATTTATAGAAACTTTGGGGAGAATGAGATCTTCACAATATTAAGCTCTCCAATCCAGAAACATGATATAGCCCATTATTTATTCAGGACATCTTTAATTTCTCATAGTAGTTTTTATAGTTGTCCACATAGCTTTCCTGTCCATCTTTAGATTCCTTCCGCTCTCCCCCAGTTATCTGACGTGTTACTATTAAAATGGAATTTTTTAATATCATTTTTTTAAAGTAGGCTTCATGCCCAGGATGGAGACCAATGGGGAGGGTAAACCTAAGACCCTGAGATCAAGTCTTAAGTTGACACCAAGAGTCCAATGCTTATCTGACTGAGACACCCACACATCCGCCTCCTCTCCGCCCAACATGGGGCTTGAACTCATGACCCTGAGACCGAGAGTCACATTCTCTACCGACTGAGCCAACCAAACACCCCTTTGATGTCATCTTCTAATTGGCGCTAGTATACATAATCTCCGTATATTTACCTTGTATCCGCCAACACTTCCAAATTCATTAATATATGATCTTCTCTAGTGTCAATAATGGTCATGAAAGACATATTTTTCTCATTGCCATTTCAGAGAAAAAGCTGTCACTTTTAAATTAAATTATTATGACATTTACTACAGGGTTTTCCCCTTCCTTTTCAACTTTGAAAAGTCAGTTTGTTACACCCTGTAAGAGGTTTCGGTTTTGTCCACCCGTAATTTAAACAACTCCTTAACATTCATTTATCTTCCCTTTGAAAAATTAAAAGAAGATAGTACATAGAGTTCCCATACAATACTATCCATCTTGACACATATTTTCCCCTATTATTCACATTTCATGTTACTGTGGCACATTTGTTACAATTAATAAATACTAGTAATTATTACTTAAAGACCACAGTGTAGGTGAAGGTTCACTCTTGGTAATGTACAATGAGTTTTATGGTTTTGACAAACGGATGACATACACCACCGTTACAGTGGTCTACGGAAGAGTTCACCAGCCTAAAACCCCCCGATTAACCTGCTCATCCCCTCCCTCCTTCTCATGACACCCTGTTAACCGCTGATCTTTTTTTGTTTGTTTGTTTATTTTTGAGAGAGAGAGAGAGAGACAGAGCACAAGTAGGGGAAGCAGGCTCCAGGTTCCAAGCTGTTGGCACAGCTGAACCCACGAACTGGGCTTGAACTCGTGAACTGTGAGGTCACGACCTGAGCCGAAGTTGGACGCTCAGCCAACGAAGCCCCTCAGGCACCCCAACCTCTGATCTCATGTCTCCACAGCTCTGCCTTGTTTACGACGTCATGATTAGAACCCTACAGTGTGTGCCTGTTGAGATTCGTGTCCTTCACTTACCAATATGCGTTTATGGTTCTTCTCTTTCAGTGGCAAGATCGCTATTTTTATTGCTGTATAATACTGTGCCAGTTCATCCATTCATCTATTTAGAGCATCTTACCTGCTTTCAGTTCGGGGTAATTATGGATAACTCTGCTATCAACATGTGTATGCAGGTTTTCGTGTGGATAGGTTTCCTGCTCAGTTGGATAAATGCCTAGGAGCGGAGTTGCTAGATCATGTAACTTTGTTAAGCACTGTAGGAAACAACAAAACCCATCAAACTCTCTTCCAAAGTACCGGTACCATTTTGAATCTCCACCAGTAAAGAGAGAGAGTTCCTGTTGCTCTGAATCTTGTCAACATTTGGCATTGTTAGATGTTTACGTTTTAGCCGTTTCCGCAGGAGTACAGTGATATCTCATTAATTTTCAGTTCCTTAGTGGCACGCGATACTAAGCATCTTTTCACATGCTCATCGCCATCTGTACATCTTTGTGAGATATCTAAATATTTGCCCATTTTTTAATTGGTTTGTTTTCTTGCTGGGTTTTAAGAGTTGTGTTTTTTGGACATCATGCCCTTTATCATATGTGACTTTGGCAAATATTTTCTCCCAATCCGTGGTTTGTCTTTTCATTCTCTGAATATTGTCTTTCTCAGAGAAGAAAGTTTTAACAAAATCCAACTTGTCCATTTTCTCTTTTATGGATCATGCTTTTGGTATTGTACCTGAAATCTCACTGCCAAACCCGAGGTCACCTACATTTTCTCCCATGCTTCTTCCAGAAGTTTCACCGTCTTGCATTTTCCATACAGGTCTATGGTCTACTTTGAGCTGATTTCTGTGAAAGGGGTAGGGTCTGTGTCTACATTCTGCCTCTGCATATGGATGTCCAGTTGTCCCAGTACCATTTGCTGAAAAGGATATTCTCTCCATTAAATTGCTTTTGCTCCTTCGTCAAAGATCAGTCGGCTCTGTGTGGCTCTATTTCTGGGCTTTTTATTGTATTCCACTGATCTATTTATTTGTTCTTTCACCACCAACACACTGTCTTGATTACTGTAGCTTTATGGTAAGTCTTTAAGTCAAGTAGTGTCAGTTTTCCAATTTTGATCTTCAGTATTGTTCTGGCTTTTCTGAGTCTTCTGACTTTCTACATAAACTTTAGTATGAGCTTGTCAATATCCACAAAACAGCTTGGCGGTATTTTCATTGGGATTGTGTTGATTCTCCAGATCAACTTGGGAAGAATGGACATTTTAACAACATTGGGTATTCCTATTCAGGAATGTGTAACATCTCTCCTAAATGAATAAAATTTTAGATTTTTTTTCCCCATTGGAATTTTGAGTTTTCATCATATAGATCCTGCATAAATTATGCCACATTTACACCTAAGTATTTCATGTTTTATGCTAATGTAAATGGTATTGATTTTCACGTCAATTTTTAGTTGGTCACTGATGGGATATAGGAAAGCAACTCCCTTGTACGTATTAACATTGTATCCTATGAACTTGCTACCATTGTTATTAGTTAAGAGAAATATTTTGTCACTTCTTTGGGCTTGTCTCTATGCATAATCATTTCATACACAAACAAGACCAGTTTTACTTCTTCTCTTCCCATGTATCCTTTTCTTCCCTCTTTTATCTGACTGCATGAGCCAGGACTTCCAGCACTGAGAGGGACAGGAGTGGTAAGAGTGGGCATCCTTTTCTCATTCTTGATCTCAGGAAAAAGCATGGAGTCTCTCACCATTAAGTGTTAACTGCAGGTTTTTCGTAGCTATTATTTTGTTTTAATGTTTGTTTATTTTTGAGAGAGACGGACAGAGTGCAAGTGGAGGAAGGACAGAGAGAAAGGGGGCAGAGGAGCCAAAGCCGCTCTGTCATGACCCCAAGATCAAGAGTCACATGCCCTGACAGCCAGCCAGGCAGGTTTTTTGGTAGGATTCTTGATCAAGTTGCAGAAGTTCCCTCTATTCTTGGTTTGATGGGACTCTTTGTCCAAATGGACATTAGAATTTATAAAATGCTTTTACTGCACTTACTGATGACCTTCTAGTTTTTTCTTCTTTAGACAACTGGTGTGACGGAGCGCCCTTGTGTTGGAAAGAAGCATCCTTGAATCAAGTGAGTCCCACTTGATTGTGGTGTATACTGCTTTTTGTGCATTATTCAGTTTGGTTTGCTAATATTTTGTTGAACTTTGCATCTATCTTCAGAAGATTTACTGCTCTGCAGTTTTTCCTTTCTATAATGTCTTTATCTGGTTTTAGTGTTACGGTAATGCTGTCCTCACAGAACGAGTTAAGAAGCTTCTATTTTCTGGATGATGTAAATGGCTATCATTTCTTTCTTAATTGTTTGTAGAATTCACCAACATAACCATTTGGGTCTGGGGCTTTCTGGTTTGGAAAGTTATTAATAATTGATTCAATATATTTGATAGATATATGTCCGTTCAGTTTATCCATCTCTCCTTGTGTGATCTTTAGGAGTTTTCGTCTTTCAAAAAATCGGTCCACTTCACCTACAGTGATCACGTGTGTGGACACAGAGGAGTCCATACTACCCCTCCATTACTCCTTTAATGGCCATGAGGTCAACAGGGGTGACCCCTCTTCCATTTCTGATATTAGTAACTTGCATCTTCTTTCATTCTTGGTTAAACTGACCAGAGGTTTATAAATTTTACTGACCTTTTCAAAGAGCCAATTTTGGCTTTGCTGATTTCTTCTACTGTTTTCAATCTTGTTCATTCCTGCTCACCTTTTTAATAGGTCCTTTCTTTTACTCGCTTTAGACTTCCACCGACCCTGTCTCCAGTTCCCAAAACTAGAACCTCAGATTATCATGCTTAATTACACTGATTTTCAAATACACAAACAAGTCCTGTATTCCTAAAATAAACCCATTGGTTTTCATTATTAGGCTTTTTATGTATTGTTGGACTTGACTTGCTAGTTTTGTTTAGGATTTTACATCGATGCTCATGACAAATATTGTGTATGATTTTCCTTTCTTATATCCTCATTTGGTTTAGTGTTAGGGTTATGTTGACCTCATAAAACTGCCTCTACAGTTTGGAAGACTCGAACATTGGTATCATTTCTTCCTTAAAATTTGGATTTTTTCCAAAGGAATTGGAACAGGAGTGGTAAGAAAAGCTTTCTGGGTTCGCTCTCTTTAGGAATATTTTATTCATAAATTCTATTTAACAGGTAACTCTCCACTGCTTTTTGGCCTTTTGGCTAAGGTCAAGTATAATAAAATAACCTCAGGTGTTTAATTTCTTCTGTTGGTTTTTAAAAGTTGCGTTTTTCAAGGAATTTTCTCATTTAATCCAGTTTCATATAGTTATCAAATGTATTCCATAATTATGTCTATACTACTTTTTAAAAATGTTTATTTTTGAGAGAGAACACACAAGGGAGGGAGGAGCAGAGAAAGAGGGAGACACAGAATCTGAAGCAGACTCCTCAGCACACAGCCTGACGTGGGGCTCAAATCCAAGAACTGTAAGATCATGACCTGAGCTGATGTTGGACACTTAACCAGCTGAGCGACCCAGGTGCCCTAGAATATTTGATTTTTAAAAGGTAAGTCAACTGAATGATGGAAAAGGGGAAGTTTTCCAAGGTCAGATCATTGTACCATGGAGCGAGAGAAGGAAGAGTTTGCAAAGTCAATATTGGAAAGGAAATCTCGGTAGAATGTATTATTAAGATTGAACCAAATTACAACAAAGGATGATGAACATAACTCTGAATTTTAATAAAAGTAATTTGAGAAATTAACGGTGAACTTCGTAAAGTGGTGTTTCAAGTTGGAACACAATGCAGGGGGACAATTCTGAATGAGCCGCGGGACACTAAACACTGATGAGTTTAGAGCTGCCGAGCCCGAAACAGACAACGGGGCGGGGGGGGGGGGGGTGGTGGTGCAGCCAGACACGTGACAAGACACAGGCCTCAGGAGGCAAATCAAAAAATAAATAAAACATACAAATCTTCATGTCTTTCAAAGTTATCACGCATCTTATTAGGACTATTGTAATACATACAAAACAACATATGACACTTTGTAGTCCCTAATAATAAAAGTGTAGGCATCACTACTCAAACTTAGAAACCAGAGCATTCCTAGTATCCTGCCATCTACTTTGTGTTCATCCCTTATTTTCTTTCTCTACCTCTCAACCAATAAGCACGTTTGTGATTTCTGCGTTTTGTTCCCTTAAGGGTTTTACTACAAGGTATACATTCTTAAACAATATACCATGTAGCCTTTCTTAATTTTTATTTTTTCTTAAATTTTTTAATGTTTATCTATTATTGAGAGAGAGAGAGCATGAGCAGGGAAGGGGCAGAGAGAGGGGGAGACACAGAATCGGAAGCAGGCTCCAGGCTCTGAACTGTCAGCACAGAGCCTGACGCGGGGCCTGAACTCACAAACTGCGGGATCATGACCTGAGCGGAAGCCAGACGCTTAACCAACTGGGCCACCCAGGCGCCCCAAGCTTTTCTTGATTTTAAATCTCAAAAACAATAGTACACACTGTATAGTCATTTGAAACTAGCTTTTTTCCCCACTGACCGTTACAATGCTAAGATTTATCCATGTCATTTTGTAAGACTGTAGTACATTTCACCAGATGTTTATACTTCACATCATATATCACATTATATTTATCGTTCACATGAATGTCCCGTGTTCCAGTGAACATCTGGTTGTTTCCAGTACGTTTGCTAGTACGAATAGTGCTGCTACGAAGGCTTTTATACAGGTCACCTGGTCTACGTGTGCAAGAGCCTTCTTAGGGCGCAGTCAAAAGCAGCAATCGTGGGTCAACACGTTCAAACGGCCTCCCAGCCACACACCTGGGCGTCACTTCCCAGCTTCCCAGCTTCTGCGGCAGGAGCGGAGAGCTGGCCATGGGGGGCGCCGGCCGGGAGGAAGCCAGGGCTGGGGTTGTGGAGCCTCCCGCAGAGCCTCCTGCAGCTGTCCAGTGCGGCGACCCCGCACACCACCCACAATCGTATTCGCTGAGCAGGAAGGGAACGTGTGTTGAAGACGGATGGGTACTGAATATGTGCGCCGCACTGGCCTACTCTAACCACCTCCAGGTGCGGTGCTTCCATGGCGAGATCTACCATGTGCGACACCCGCACACATGTGACGCCCTCACTGGAGAGAGGGCGTAACCGTGGGGCACAACTGCCAGTGAGGGTGTGGAGGACAGACGCAGCACGTGACCTAATCTAGAGGAGATGCTGGTGACGCTGGTGACTCGTGGCTTCTCATGCTGTAATGAGCAAGGCATTCTAAGAAAGAAAGTATTGGCGGGCGGAATCTGGGCGACTTGAGGGCACAGAGGCGACAGCCTTAGACTGCCGAAAAGCTCATTACTGTGTGTCTAAATACTACTTTCTAAAACTTAGAAGTTACCTTAAGATTCCTTGAAATCCTCTGTTAAGTAGATTAACGAAGCCCTGCAGCAAAGACGATGAAAGTCTCTCCCTTTCTTTCAAGCCTATTATTTCAGTGGAGAGACACTACTGAGCACAGTGGAAGGCGGGGCCAAAAGTAAGATAGGGGAGTCCTGGGGCTGCAGTCTAAGAAAGTGGGGTGGGGTTCCAGGCCCAGGGAACTATCTAGAATCAAATCAGAAGTCTAGCAAATTCTTAAATTCCATCAAAGGATCCAACCAAAATGTTGGCCTAAAATATACTAATTACAAACTGGTCCTCGGGTCTCCAAGACTTCACAGGTAAGAAATGACTGAAACAGGAACTGATGTCAAGGGAGGAATATCCCCTACCCTCCACTTCAGGCATTTATGGAAGATAAGGGCAAGGAAGAACCTTCCAAAGGCTGGAGTTAAGGGTCACCAACACCAGTGGTGAGAGTGTCCCTCACAGAAAATGGAGTAGGACTTCCCCTCTGGCCGGTCCAGTGGGGGGACTTCTTACTGGTGGCCTCGCAGAATGTCACCACTACTGGGTGTCCCGCCCCGTCCCCCTGCCCAGGTGTTCCTGTTCACTGCACCTATCCTGTGCCTGCTCCTGGCTAAGGAGAGCGGTGGCAGCCGGGGGAGGGGACACAATCATGACGCACCGCGGGGAGATCTGGTACCAGCCGGGGATCTGAGAGGGAGAGCAGTGAATGGGCGTGTTCTGCGCAGAAATGAGGGTCATCAACGTGCTAATCCAGTTACCAGAGAGGCAGAGCGCGGCGCAAGTGGCTAGCTGCCCGCCAGCTTCCCCGTGGACCCCTCCCTGGGCGTGCCTGCCTGCGCGTGTGTCCAGGAAGGAGGCCCTGCGGAGGCCAGGGGCTTCCTCGGCTCCTTCTGCGCCCCGGGGAGGCCGTGTGGCCGCCCGCGCGGTGACTGTGAGGACAGCTGTGCCGCTCCCAGGCCGCATCCGTAAGGGTTTCTCAGCAGGCTCCTCCGTGCAGGTATCTAAATTCCACCGTATATACCGTGTGCCACTGATATTAGGGGTCATCGTGTGCTTCTGCCCTACAACTGTGCAACGTAAAAAATATTCCAAAAGGAATAAAAGGATTGAAAAATATACACTAGGTAGATGCTAACCACAACAAGGCTGGCGTCACGATATTATTATCAAACAAAATGGATGTCAAGATAAAAAACAGAGGTGTGGATAGAGAGAATGGTTATACAATAATGAACATTTATTTCACCATGAGAATAGAACACTGTAAAATGCGTCTCTGTCTCCCTCCCTCACTCCCCCTCCCCCATTCACACTGTCTCTGCCTCTGTCTCTCTCTTTCAAAAATAAACATTAAGAATTTTAAAACAAAACTAGGCGAACAAAACCGCACTGTTAAGTACATGACAAGATAGGCACAGGCTAGGAGGGAATGCCTGCCAAACACGCAAGTGATCCAGGACTAGTATCGCCAATTCTCAAAACCTCGTAATCATCTAATTTAAAGTGCACAAAATACAAACAATTCACCAGAGAAAATGTGTAGGTGACAAATAAGGCACGGGAGGCATTCAACAAGCCGTGAGAGGAAAGCCAATCAAAGCCACAGTGAGACACCGCACCCGCTAAACACGTAACCAGGGTTACAAAAGTCGTCAGTCACGGGGTGTCCTGCACAACACGGGAAATGCAGTCACTAACACTGCAGTAACCGTGGTCAGACGGTAACTAGACTTATCATGGGGGATCATTCCCTAATGTATAAAAAAAATGGAATTACTCTGATGTACAGCGGAGACCAATTAAGTTAGTACATGTCAATTACACCTCAATTTTTTTTTTTAACAAAGAAAGGAAAACAATTTTTAACTGGAAGAAAGAGGCAGTCCTCACAGTGTGCCCCACAGACCATGCCAAGCCTCTGAGCCTCTTACAGCGACTCCACAGCTCAGACCCTTCCCCGACGCTCTCTGCCTTCTCCGTATTAACACCCACCCGAGGCCGCAAAGGAAATGGTGGATAAAACCGCTGCTTCTTCAGCACGAATCAAGGCAGTGGCATGGGACTGCACTTAGTCATCTTAGCTGTCAACGCCATGCCCTCAGTATTTAAAACAAAAGAATAAAAAGTTTCGCTTAAGAATGTCCTTGACAAAGCAGAAACAAATGATTGAATTGAATCTCAACTTTTGAGCGCACGCCTTTTTAATCTGTGTGACAAAACAATACGTACACATAGGTTTCGAATGGTTGCTGGTCTGGTCCCTGAGCCACCGGAGAGGCCTCGCAGCGTCCCCCGTGAGCCCCTGGCTTTCCGTCTCACCCCCCAGGCTGCCATCACCCCCGTGCAGTGTGTCTGCTGTCCAGAACCTCCACTCTTTTGACCCCTCCACGATGCCAGTCAGGAGGATGATCTGCTCCCGGAGGGCACCGAGAACTCGCCAGAGAAACAGCAGGAAGCCTGCACTCCTGGCCGAGGGGGGGGGGGGGGATCACGAGGAACAGCAGCCAGGAAGGCATTAAGAAGATACGTGCCTGCGGTGATACTGTAATCAACCATTCGGAAGACGGAGAATTCAGCCACAGGGTCACCAGCGCAAGAACACTGGCCACTTCCTCCTAGAGGACGACTGGCTAAGGGACCAGATGGAGGTTCATGAAGTGTTTTAAGTGCTTTTGGCTCACTGACGCCTAAGTGAGGATTTCCTTGCAACGAGCAGGATTTCCCTTCTGTCCCTTGTCACGGGTTTAGAACCCTCACAGACCATATAATGTAACCATTTGGGGTCTGCCTTTAACTTGGACTAGAGTAACTCCTTCACACAATAAACTGAAAAGAGTAAAAAAAACCTAAAGTTTCAAATGGTTCTCTAAGGAAAAAACCAACTATTTGAGCTACAAGCTAGTCACTTTTTTAAACTAGTCACTTTATTTTTTAAATTTTTATTAAAAATTTTTAAATGTTTATTTTTGATAAAGAGAGAAATAGAATGTGAGTAGGGGAGGAGCAGAGAGAGAAGGAGACACGGAATCCCAAGCAGGCTCCAAACTCGGAGCCGTCAGCCTGACATGGCGACTGAACTCACAAACTGCAAGATCATGACCTGAGCTGAAGTCGGACGCTCAACCGACTGAGCCAGCCATGTGTCCCTAGTCACTTTTTTTAAGTGAACCATTTTAACACAAAAGGACAACTGACATAAGTGATGGTAATTCAGATGAAAGTACATGACAGACATTTTCTAAAAAGTGAAGCCAGGCTGTCACGTCAAGGAAAGCGGTACGAGTGTTCAAATTCAAGCTTTCGAATCAAAATTAGAATTTTGGAAAACTCATACTGGCTACTGTGAGTTTTAAATGTCCCAAATCTTAAAGATATTCTTGATAAGAGAATGATAACATTAATGACTGTAATTTTTTTTTAAGATTTATTTTTATTTATAAGAGAGACAGAGCACGAGTGGGGGAGGAGCAGAGACAGAGGAAGACACAGAATCTGAAGCAGGCTCCAGGCTCCGAGCTGTCAGCACGGAGCCTGACATGGGGTTCAAACTCAGGAACCACGAGGTCATGACCTGAGCTGAAGTCAGACACTTAACCAACTGAGTCACGCAGGCGCCGCAGTGACTGTGATGTTTTAATACTATATAATGAACTGTGTCAAAAATGGGAAGATTTGCATAACTCGGTGAGCCAATATTTTCCAAGTAATACATTCATGATGTTTCAAAACCCACACTGAATGAGGAGAAGATCTATTCAAAGTACAAAGACCAATGGCGGTCAGCTTAGTAAAGGACCAAAAGTTGATTGCCATGGTTTTAAGATTCCAATATGCAACTAAATTTAAGAAATCGCCACCTGTCAAGTTTAGGCGACACCTCAAAATGCCCACAAGTGTAGGAGCAGGCTGTTAAAGTGCTCCTCCCTTTTCCAACCACAAATGAAAAGCTTTATGACGGAAGAAATGAAATTAACACATTTATAATAATCAGGAAAAGAAAATATAAACAAAGAAACTGGGTTTCGAGTATAAAGGGCACCAACTGGATCGCGCACCGTTCCCACGAACCCTCCTTCCTGAGGAATCTTCGGGAGGGTAAGCACCAGACAACAAGACGACCGCGCAGACTTTAAATAGAGACTGGTGGTGAGCACTCAGTACACTAAATAAGAAGTAAACGGGAGAGGGTGTGAGATCTGATGGCTCTAAGTTTGACAATGTAGATTCAGTACATTTAAAAGCAGAAGTGAGGAAAAAGAACGTATGCAAAAAATGTCAGTATTTTCTTGAGTAATTATACTGGTGAAAACCTGCGGGCGCTGTCACCCTGGGCTGCGGGCACTGTCACCCTGGGGCTGCGGGTCTGGGCGCGGAGGAGGCACACGGGCAAGTCCAGGACCTAATTCCGAAATTCCCGGTGTCAGAGCCAGGACTCGCGTATGGAAGAAAGGACAGACTGATGCTCAGGTTGGTGAATCTGCATCAGATATATCTATATGAAATCTTGAGTTTCTCATCTCTCTATACATGTTCACTATACTGAAAGGCCCGGAAATACTCTAGCAACTAGATCCTAGTCTTGACATCCTCTTTCCCACGAAAACAACCCAATACTTATTGAGAAAGTGGCTGACCTCAGGTGGGGGGCCTGACCCGTCTGCATATTTGTCAGGAAGGAGACCATCAAAACTACTGTGGCCAGGTGGAAAAACCCAGGGGCCCAAGATAAGACCCTGTGAATTTCAGGAAAAGTAATAATAGCGATAAATTAAAAATCATTAAATAGGTTTAAATTCATGAATGTCTAATATTTTTTAAAATTCTAAGTCACCTCCAGAAGATGTTAAGAAACCAACTAATTTTTTATTTTTAAAAGTGTATGTTAATTATACCTGAATAAATAAATAAATAAGAAACAGTGGGCAGGATAGCCTTTTTTTTTTTTAATTTTTTCAATGTTTTATTTATTTTTGATACAGAGAGAGACAGAGCATGAGAGGGGGAGGGGCAGAGAGAGAAGGAGGCACAGAACTGGAAGCAGGCTCCAGGTTCCTGAGCTAGCTGTCAGCACAGAGCCTGATGCGGGGCTCGAACCCATGAACATGGGATCTGACCTGAGCCGAAGCCGGAGGCTTAACCGACTGAGCCACCCAGGCGCCCCCAGGATAGCCTTTTAAAAAAACCTATCAAGGGAACAAATTTTTAAACACAGACAAAATGGACACTTTCCTAGAAAAATACAACTACCAAAGTGACTCAAGAAAAATAGAAAGCTTAAAAAATCCTATTCATATCAAATTAGTTACAAATTTTCCCACAGAGAAAATTCTAGGCTCAGACAATTTTAGAATTTCAGTCCTATCAGACTTTCAAGAACAGTTAAACCAAAACACACAGACTGTTTCAGAGAATGGGAAAAGACAGAAAACTCCACAGCTCAATTCTATGAGGTTTATATTAATTCCAAAATCAGATAAAGACAATGAGAAATACATTTAATGGCCCTGGTTACTTGAAAATACAGAGGTCTTATGTGTGTACTGGCACATAGAAAACCACCTAATGGAACAGGGTAAAGACTAACTAAACAGCTATAAGAGAACAGAATATATGACAGAGGTGACATGGCCTTTTGAGGAAAGGTAGGGCCACTCAACAAATGAGACTGAAAAAAATCGATAATCAGGGCACTTAGGTGGCTCAGTCGGTTAAGTGCCCAACTCGTGATTTTGGCTCAGCTCATGATCTCCTGGTTTGTGAGATCAAGCCCCATGTTGGGTCCCATGGAGCCTGCTTGGGAGTCTCTCTTCATCTCTCTCTCACTTTCTCTCTCAAAATAAATAAATAAATGTTTAAAAAAAGAAAAAACTGATAATCCACATGGAAGAGATAATACAAATGGATTCTACCCTATAAAGACCTATACAAGAGTGATTAGCAACTGAAATATCAAAAAAAATTTTTTTTAACTTTCAGAAGAAGACATATCTGTCCTCAATGTAAGGAAGATGTTCCTTAACAAAATACAAAAAGCACTAACCATCAAAGACTGATATATTTGACTTCATAAAAGGGGTTTGGTTCATCAACATATGTCTTAAACAAGTTACAAGCTGCGAGAAGGAACCTGTCTGAAAACATTAATCTCGGTACAAAGACTGTACTCAGAGCATAAGGAACTCAGCAGAATTCAAATTACGTTACAAAGCTACAGTGATTCACACAGTGTGGACTCAGCATAAAGATAGACACATGGCCAACGGAACAGACTAGCTAGCCCAGTTATAAACCCACACACATACAGTCAAAATAATTTACAACAAAGGAGCCAAGAATATAGAATGAAGAAAGAAGTCTCTTCTGTAAGTGGCTCTGGGAAAACTGGACAGCCACATTCAAAGAATGAAATTGGACCAGATCTTACAACATAAAGAAAAACTAACTGAAAGTAGATTAAAGACTTAAGTGTTGAGACTTGAAACCATGAAACTCTTAGAAGAAAACATAGGCAGGAAGCTCCCTGACATCAGTCTTGGTGATTTTTTTGGATGTGACACCAACAGAAAAGCAACCAAAGTTAAAATAAACAAGTAGGACTACATCAAACTAAAAAGCTTCTGCACAGCAAAGGAAACACTAACACAATGAAAAGACAACCTACTGAATGGGAGAAGATATTTGCAAATTATGTATCTGAAAAAAGTTAAGATCCAAAATATATAAGGAACTTGTACAACTTAATAGCAAAAATACCCAATAACCCAATTATTTTTAAAAACAGGCAGAGGATCTAAATAGACATTTTCCCCAAGATGGCCAACACATATATGAGAAGGCACTCAAATCACTAACATCATGGGAATGCAAATCAAAAAGCACAATGAGATATCACCTCCCACCTGTCAGAATGACGAGTATCAAAAAGACAAGAAATGACAAGTGTCGGCGAGGAGGTGGAGAAAGGGAAACCTCTTACACTGTTGGTGGGAGTGCAAAGTGGTGCAGCCACCATGGAAAACAGTACGGAAGTTCCTCAAAAAACTAAAGATGGAACTACCATATGACTGAGCAATTCCACTTCTGGGTATTTATCTGAAGAAAATGAAAAAGACCTGAAAAAGACACCTGCGTTCCCATGTTCACTGCAGCATTACTTACAATAGCCAAGATAATGGAAGCAACCTAAGTTGCTTGTGGATGAGTGGATAAAGAAAATGTGGTGTGTATCGATAATGCAGTGTTATTCAGCCATAAAAAAGGGAACCCTTGCCACCTGCAACAACATGTATGGATTTAGAGGGCAGTATGAGAAGTGAAATAGATCACGCAGAGAAAGACGAATACTGTTTGATCTGACTTATATGTAGAGTGCAAAACAAAAACTGAGCTCATTGGTGCAGAAAATAAGATTTGTGGTTGCCAGAGGTGGGGGATAGGGGGTGGGCAAAATGAAAGAACGAGATCAAAAGGTACAAACTTCCAGCTGTAACGTAAATAAGTCACGGGGATAGAGGGTATACCACGGTGACCACAGTGAGTAATACCGCACAGCATACTTGAAAGCTGCTAAGCAAGGAGATCTTAAAAGTTCTCATTACAAGAAAAAAATTTTGTAACCATGTATGGTGTGTATCTATAATGCAGTGTTATTCAGCCATAAAAAAGGGAACCCTATTGTGACATTGATTTCACAATATACACAAGTGCTGAATCATTAGACTGAAACTGAAGTAATGTTATTTATATGTCAAATACCTATATTATTTTAAAAGTTAGAGTTACTGTGCTATGGTACATAAAATCCAAGTCAAACACCAGAAGTTACAAAATGCTTAAAGGAGCTATAGGCCCACGCAAGAGGGAGAGAACATGGCCTTGAACTTGGGGAAAGCCTTAGGCTGAACTAAGTGAAAGAGAGGTAAGTGAAAGACAGACACTGTCAAGAAGCAGAATGAATCCGGGAGAAAGCAAATCAGAGAATGACAATTTCACGGACTGGAATTAATTCAGAGTTCCCAGAATTTACAAGGAAGTTGGAAAAGAATGAGAGATGCGACAGGGTAAGAGTTAGTAGGTATACACTTCTGGTGAATAGCTTAGGTCATAACAATTTAAGTGGATTTTACACTAAAGGTAATAAGAAAGGTTTGAGGCAGGCGAGAGGCAGAATAAGTAAGATAAAGAAACAACAAAATAGAAAATCATAATAATCATAGTGATTATTAGTTTTTTAAAAAATAAGTTTATTTTTGAGAAAGTGCGTGAACAAAGGAGAGGGGCAGAGGTAGAGAGAGACAGAGAGTCCCAAGAAGGCGCCGTGCTGTCAGCATGGACCAACATGGAGCTCAAACCCACAAACTGTGAGATCGTGACCTGAGCCAAAACCAAGAGTCAGATGCTTAGCCAACTGAGCCACCCAGGCGCCCCTAAGATATTAGTTTTAATCATTAAAACCTTAAATTGCCCTCTTGCAAAGATTATTAAGTTGGGACACTATTTGGCAAATGGATTAATAAAAAAATTAAAATTAATTAAAAACAAGAGGGAAAATAAAAACCGATGGCAAATCAATAAGAAACAAACCAACAGGTAAAAAATATATTTCACAGAAGAGAAAACAAATGCAACTGATAAACAGATGCCCAACATCACCAGAATTCAAGGAAATTCAAATCAACAGCACAATGTGATGCTATTTGACCCTTAAGACATGTAGAAACACTAAACGTTAGAGTGACCCAACGGAGGCTCTCATTGATTGTCTGTATGAAGGTAATGTAATACCCAGGATTTCTTTATCGTCCCCAAAAACCAGAAACCGCCAGGGAGACCTAGTCACGCATGCAAAAGCAAAGGGCTTTATTACGGGTTTAGGCTCGCCAGGGCCTAAACTCGGGCTCACAGACTTTACGGGCGTGGTGGATCCATGCTGAGAGCCCCGAACAAAGGTGGGGTAGAGCTTTTATAAGTTTGGGAAGGGGGAGTTACAGGAAATTGTGACACAGGTATAGTGATCCAGGTATAGTGATTATACAACAGGTTTATCCAATTACAATATTTAGAGTGTTAACCAATTAGAGTAGACCCAGGACCCACAAGTAGGGTGTAACTAGCCTTAAGCAATAAGTGATTACCTATAGCTTCTATTTCTAGGCCTGCCCTTAGGAATGTTAAGGGTATTACAAGGGTGGTCCCTCTTGCCTTGGGCAATGTGTGCCCTTCTATTGTCTCAAACCTGAGTCCTTACAGTAAATCGGTTAAGATCACTTTGGAAAAGGGTATTACTAAAATAAAGTTGATTATTTGTATAGTCTATGACCCCCCAGCAATTTCTCTCCAAGAGAAACTTCTGTGTATTTGTAGGAGGAGACACCTGTGAAAATATTCACGGCACTACTGCTTTTTCTAACAAAACAAGGGAAACCCAGGCAGTTATCAAAGAATACTCAAAAAGGGAATCTTGGTACATTTACACAATAGAACCTTTTCAGCAGTAAAGTGAATAATAGTGAAAAAATAACAGGGGTCACTCTTAGTACCATAATTTTGAGTGAAAACCATGTCTAAGATAGACTTTTCTTTTTTACAAAGTTAATACACAAGCAAAAGTAAACACTGTAACTGTTAAGTCAAAGATATTTAAGATAAAAAATTTTAAGGAAAGGAATCAGAAATACAAAGTTCTTGATAATATGAACTCGATGGCGGGGAGGGGGGAAAAGGCAACGCACGGGTCAGTGATGAGAATCACGAGTAATCCAATTCTGTAATCCAATTTAACTGCAGTTAAAAAAAAGAAGCTGCAGTAATCATTCCTTAGTATACACATCCCTGAATATGTGTCTTTGCAAAATATTAGTAAATTCCCAGAAATGCAATCTGTGAATCCGTATGTTTAGCATCTTGATGATTTCCCCCCAGCGGCCCCCAGAAAGGCTACAGCGGTTTACATTCCCACCTCTGCAGTAACTCTGAGTGACCTGTCTTCTGTCTCCTTACCAAAACCTAGTGTCATCAAACTTCAGGGTTTTGCCAGATAAGTAGCATCTCATTATTTTGATTTATATTTAAATATGGGCCTGAGAACCAAGCAAATTGGCCATTTGTATTTCTCCCTTTGTTCATAATCTCTTCAAAGTGTTTTAAGAATAATCCACCTTAAGGGGCACCTGGGTAGCTCAGTCAGTTGAGCATTTTTACTTCAGCCTAGGTCATGATCTAATGTTCGTGGGTTCAAGCCCCGCATCGGGCTCTGTGCTGACAGCTCAGGGCCTGCAGCCTGCTTCTGATTACGTGTCTCCCTCTCCCTGCTCACACTCTGTCTCTCTCTAATAAAAACAAAACACAACACATTAAAAATTGAAAAAAAATAACCCACCTTATTCCTAATGATATTTACGAGTTTTTTATCTGTGCCCCGGCTTATAATGTGTGTGCTAACAATTTCACCCACCACTGTGCCATGTATCTGTGGTTAATGGTATATTTTGCCACATTCTACTATTCATAGGGTCAAGTCTACCAGTCTTTTCTGTTGTAGCTTCTGAACTCACAGGTTGTAATTAACAGCTCTCTAGCACAAGTCTCCGGGCAGGGAGCTCTGGAAACGGACGCACTACTTCTGTCACTCCTATCTGTGGACCCTCAACGCAGGTAAAACAAACAAACAAACAAAAGTAAAACCTCCAAAGGCAGCATGAGACTTTTAATGTGTAAAGAAAATCTGCTTCTGCCATGGTTGGGACTTAGATGCCAAACCCAAAATAGTATATAACAGTATACAGAGGTAATGAAGAGGGAAGGCCTTTAAGCTTCCATACCTGATTTCAACACATATTAATTCAGTCACGTACGGCCTCATGCTATGTAAAAAAGAATAAAAATGAGCAAACAGATGAAAAAATTCATTAACCAAAAGGAAAATCCTACATAGATGCCTAAACTTGAATTTGCAGTATGTACCCCCAAAGGGCATCCTGTCTGTTGCGCTGCCTTGCAACATACAGACGGCGTCGCACAGAGCAGGCGGCGGGTGCCTGGTCCGCGGAAAAGTCCGGGGAGCGCTGGAGCCGGCCAGCAGGCGCGCCCCCCCTACCCCCGACAGGAGGAGCCCCTCACTGCACTGGTCCTCAGGGGCCCACACAAGCACTTCATGAGTGCGACAAAAACCACGATTATTTTCACTCATGGAAGTGGTTTATGAATTTTAGAAAAGGAAAATTTGAAAATGTTTTCACTGGTCATTTTATAGTTTTCCCTTAGCCAACCAGTAAAACTGCCAAATACATGTGATTGTGTCGCTGATATCATTTGCCCAGGATTATGGGGCTCAGCTCTCCTGTTTGGGGCAATCAAACCTTCTTTTCACCAAGCCAACAAACACTACTAGTACTTAATTTTGTCATGTATCCACATACATTTTAAAAGGAGAGAAAATGATCTAAATGATAGTGATTTAAGTTTTTAAAAATGTGTCTACCAAGAGGTTTCTTTCATTATTATTTATTACTAACAGAAGCTTTGCCTTCTGAGTGTTTTAAAATACGTACCGCCTCCAGCACTCCTTATCGCCTGTGTGGCGGCTGACATGTGTTTTCACGTCATCACCAGCATCTGAGTGCAGCCGTACCCGAGACAAAAACTTAGGGTCACAAAGTTAACACCGCCACCACTGACCTGCGTGAGCCCCGGCACTGGTCAGCTTAGTGTCACTGGAGTGCGCACGCCCACGGAGGTGGGGTCAGTCCAGCGCGAGCGAAGGGCTGGGTTCCTTAACTCACCTACCGGCCAGGTTAGTTACCGGGTGCCGCTGGCAGTGGCACACGCCGGGGGCCACAGAGGCCAGCTTGCCTCCAGCACCGTTTGCCCGAATACTGACGACATTTTCAAACAGCATCTATGACGTAATGCAGGCATCCAAAACTGATACTAATTAATAACAATAAAAGCTAACACTTATTTAACATTCATTAACTGCCAGGCACCCTGAGGGCTAGCAACAACCCCATTGAGAACTATTACTATCCCCATTTTATAGATATGGGCGACTATGGCCCAGAGAGTTAAGTCACTACATTTAAGGTCACACAAACAGTAAATCAGGAGAGCAGAAATCTCAGCCAAGTCTGGCTCCAAAAGTAATATAGATGATAACAATAAGAACAAAATATAAGGACAACCCAACTCACTAATAGATATACAGATTTCAAAAAGTTAACGATTCCCACTCTTACAAGCACTGTATAACTGACTCCCCAGGAGAGGTCAAATCACAAGCTATTGAATTGTGTGAGCATAAAGGGTAATGAGGGAGAAGTGGATTACCTTTAACTTACAAATGAAAACTGGGCAGAAAAAGCAAAATCATAAAAACTTAAGTAACAAACTAAAAACGTGGTGGTAGAAGGAATCTGGGAATCGAGAATGTTGAGTAGTCTTAAAACCACTGCACAGATTTCTCTGAGTGGATTCAGAGTGATCTAGAGAGATGGGAAAACCCACATACACCCAGGTCGTGTTGTTAATGGTTCCGAAGGCGCGCTGAGGCTTCAGCGGATGTGATCGGTGATGGAGTCAGTGGAGAATTTAGGAGGCTGGGGATGCATGTAGTAGAACGTGGCAGAGAGAAGGTGACCCGGCTGGAGTAAGAAAGATTCTCGTCAAGTGGAAGAATTCACATCTACTGATGAAGTGAGATGGAAGGTAGACAGGAATTCAACAAGAACAGGCCGTCTGCACTGTCACAAAGGTATCTACAGTAGGAAGGAACCATGTAAGTCTATGACACGCTGAAAATATGCAGACATCACCTAACGGAGCAAAATCATCCAGACTTCAGCTCCATGAGGCTGCTGACGAAGATGGCCACTGTGGTTATGTGGCTCAAACCTTTCTCTAAAACTCTGCTCAGAAAGGGTAGCGAGGAAAGGGAAGAGCTGCTATTACTGAGAATATGAAGTCTGAGAGTAAAATGGCAGAAATGATTTAAAGGCCCACAAAGATGAAAATACTGTGGCTGGCTGGAATTAATTTTGAGACTCGGAGTCAGAGGACACCTGTGGCGGCAGTACTTTAAAATTTAAATCCCCCTGACAGACTCCAAAATAAGAAGAGAAGTGGGAATACTGCTCTATGAATAGACGTGCTATGAACATTTGGTCTCAAGTGGCAATTCTTTTTGAAAAATGATCTATGTATGAGCCTGGTGGCCCAATTCAAAACCTGTAACTGTAGGATTTATAACATCTGAGGCCACCGTGGATCCCTAAAAGAACTAAAATTTCTCAAATAGTTCAGCAATCACATTAACACAGAAATCCTACCCGCCCCCCCTTTTATGTCAGGAGACGGAAACCGCTCCATGGATGAGAACAGTGTCAAAGCTAACACCAGCAAAGGGGAAAACATTAACTTGGCAGCTCTGAGTCACAGAGAGAAGCAGAATTCGTGGCAAGAGTGGAGTTTAATCACACCCCAGCGCCGGATGACTAATAACAGGTCTGTCTGAAGCTGGTTGATTCCCCGGAGTAAGAATGACACGTCCATCTCACAGCTTGATGTCTGCGCTAGAAAATGTTCAGACCAAGAATGAAACTGCACAGTTCTGGGGACTCCACGCACTTCATAGTCCGTCGTGGATAGCATCCCGTCTATTTGCATAGTAACAGCCTGCCCATCCTAACCCAGCCATGTTAGTTCTTTTTTTTTTTTTTTTAAGTTTCTGAGAGAGAGAGAAAGAGAGAGAGAGAAAGCAAGCGCACGTGAGTGAGAGCGTGAGCCCACAAACTGGGGGAGGGACAGAGAGAGGAGGGGAGAGAGAATCCCAAGCAGGCTCTACACCATCAGCGAGTGCAGAACATGACACGGGACTCAAACCCATGAACTGCGAGATCATGACCTGATCCGAAATCAGCATCGGACACAGTGCCTGGCTGGGTCAGTCAGTTAAGTGTTTGACTTTGGTTCAGGTCATGATCTCAGGACGGGTCTTTGTGGGTTCCAGCCCTGTGTTGGGCTCTGTGCTGACAGCTCAGAGCCTGGAGTCTGCTTCAGATTCTGTGTCTCCCTCTCTCTCTCTGCCCCTCCCCCACTCACACTCTGTATCTCTCTCAAAAACAAAATAAATATTAAAGAAATTTTTAAAAAAAGTTGGACGCTTAACTGACTGAGCTACCCGGGAACCCCCATGTTAGTTCTAAGAGCTCACTGTGCTCTTATACATACTATATATATATATAATTAAATATAGATGTAATTAAAATATATATTATATACATATTATTCCTTTATTACCACTTTAACTTTAAAAGGGTCTGAAATGCCAAAGAATAGGCTCTGTTATCCAAGCAAGTATTTTATTGAAATATTATGGCTGTGTTTTTCATATGATCCTGTCACGGCTTAATTTTCTTTTCTATTAATTGGGTAAAACGAGTTTAAGACAACAGTGCCAAACATCACCTGATGACTAAGGGAACACCTTTGCTTCAGACCCTGAGATGTGATCACCACCCAAGGAAGCTATGTCTTCACCCTGTTCCTGACTCAAAAAAATGTTGAACAAACGGAGGTGAGTCATCTGTGATATTTACAGAGTGACTCTGGTAAACTCCAATATGTAAACAAAACTCATGTCCATGCCCTCAATGTTAAAGTGAGATTTAGCACAACCAGGGAATGGAGTCATCTGGTCCATCACGTACTGTATGCCAGCATTTCCCCCACATTCGTTCAGAGGAAGATGGAGTTAGTACGGAATATTAAGAGAGTTCCACGGTAAGTGTGAAACGTCAGCACTATCCATGCAGGGGCATCACCAGGTGTACACGTAGTAAGGCTCTAAGAAGTCATGCGTCAAAGAAATTGGTTTTGTCAACCCAGGGTTTCCCATACTTATGGGATTACAAAATCATTTTGTTTTGTGGAACATCAGTGGCATTTGGGAAATGCCACTCAAAGATGACCACGTATACATGTATTAATTACATGTAAACAATTAAACTATAACATTTAAAACTAACATCAGATTTCTTTGATGACTGCAGAGCACCAAAGGCAACCGCAGTGCCTCAGGTCAAATGTTGGTGGACAACTTTATTTGGCAAAATGACGAACAAAACACCATGTGCTGCATATTCAGTGATGCCAGAACAACAGGACAAACCATGTTTTATAGTACTGTCACTTGGCACATTGTTTTCATAAAATGGATAAAAAGGTACCAATATTTGAACTCACAAAATTTGAACCACACTTATTTTAAAACTGATTAGAAAACATTCAAATGCCTGTGACTTCAGGAGCTCGCAGCCTTAGTATCATCTCTCCTCGGGTAATTGACTACATTGCGAATATCTACTGTTCCCCAAACAACGGCACCTACTGAAGATTATTACAATACTTACCACGTTACAAAAAGAATCCAGACCAATGCTATGTACATACTTAGTACATTCTGGATTAGACCAAGTAAAATTTAACAACAAGCTGAACAGCATTCTATAAAACAAAAACAAAAAGTCAGTTAGGCTAATTCTGTCTGTTTTTCTATGCTGTGGACTCATAGTGAGAAAGAAGACTGTCTTGGAACTTGCTGACTGGATCCAATCTGAATTCTTTAAAGTTTAACTACATTTACCTTAAGAGAAGTTCTTTGGGTAACTTTTTGTTAATAAGGCCTTCATCGTTGTTTGAGAAAACCTAAAAGAAAAAACAAAACAAAACACAGACATTGTTAAAGCGTTCTTCAACAACAACAAAAAAAGCTTACATGTTTTTTAGATCCCAACAGTCCGTTCTACAGATATGACGACACTAATTTCATGAAGACACCACACCTTAATATTAAGGGATATGAAAGAGTTCATACCCTATCACCATTTCATAAAAATGCAACACAGCAATTTCTATGCTACATCATATTAGAAGTTCTAGCCAAGCCTACTGCGTAAGAAAAAGAAATAAAAGACATCCTGATTAGAAAGGAAGAAGTAAATAGCTTCTATTCACAGATAACTTGATCCTGTATATGAAAAATTCTAAGAAACCCACAAAAAACCACTAGAAGTAATCAAGGAGTTTAGCAGGGTCACAGAATATACAAATATGCAGTATTTTTATATAAAAATAAATTGTAGTGGTGCGTGGATGACTCAGTCAGTTAAGCGTCTGACTTCGGCTCAGGTCATGGTCTTGCAGTTCATGAGTTCGAGCCCCGCATCATGCTCTGTGCTGACAGCTCTGAGACTGGAGCCTGCTTCGGATTCTGTGTCTCCGTCTCTGCCTCTCCCTCGCTCACACTTTGTCCCTCTCACTCTCAAGAAAATTAACATTAAAAAAATAAAAATAAATTGTATTTGCAACGAACAACCTGAAAATGAAATGACACATGCGTTATTTTTAGTTTTATTTTATTTTAAAGAGAACGAGAATGAGAGTGGAGGAGAGGGACGGTGGGGGGAGGGGAGGAGGGAGAGAGAGAGAATCTCAAGCACGCTCCACACTCCGTGCAGGGCCCTACTCAGGGCTTGGTCCTCCGATCCTGGGATCACGACCCGAGCCAAAATCAAGAGTCAGACGCTCAACTGACTGAACCACCCAGGTGCCCCCTGAAAATAAAATTAAAACAATCTCATTTACAACAGCATCAAAAGAATAAATATTTAGGAATAAATTTAACTAAGGAAATGCAGACTTATATGTTGAAAACTAACATAAAAACCACTGTTCAGAGAAATTAAAGAAGACAAATAAAACACATCTCAGGTTCATGAACTGGAAGATTTAAGAGTGTTAAATTAGCAATGTTTCTCAAATTGATCCACAGATTTAATGAAATCTCTATCAAAATTCCAGTTGTTGTTTTTTTTAATTGAAGAGTTGATCCTAAGATTCATGTGGAAATGCAAGGGTCCCAAAAGAGCCAAAATAATCTTGAAAAGGAAAACAAAGTTGAAGGACTCACACTTCCTGATTTCAAGACTTACCACAAAGCTTCAGTAATTGAAACATCATGGTATTAGCATAGGATAGAAATATAGATCAATGGAATGGAATGAATAGTCCAGAAATAAACCCTTATATTTATGGGCAGTTGCTTTTGGACAAGGGCATTAGGATAATTCAATGGGGGAAAGAATAACATTTCAACAAGTGGTGTCAGGAAGAGTGGTGTCTACATGCAGAACATTAAAGTTATACCCCGCCCTCTCATTATATTAAAAAATTAACTCTAGATCTAACAAAGACCTAAAAAAATATTAAGAGCTAAAACTATACCCCTTAAAAGAAACCATAAGCATAAATCTGGGTGATCTGTATGTGTGTAACGGTTTTGTAGATATGACCCCGAAAGTACATGCAATCAAAGAAAAAATAAACTGGACTTCATCCAAATTAAAAAACCTTTGTGCTTCACAGGACATCATTGAGAAAGTGAAAAGACCATGCATAAAACAGGAAAAAATGTTGGCAAATCACTTATCTGATAAGAGAATTACATCCAGAATATACAAAGAACTCTCATAATTCAACAAAAAGAAAAATAAACCAGTTAAAAAATGAGCATGATGGGTGCCTGAGTGGCTTAGTCAGTTAAGCATCTGACTCTTGGTCTCAGCTCAGGTCACGATCTCATGCTGAGCAGGGAGCCTGCTCAAGTTCTCTCTCCCCCTCTCCCCTCACCCAGGTGTGCATACGCCCACGCTCTCAAAAAAAAAAAAGGGGGGGGGGCCTGAGACCTGATTAGACATTTCTGCAAAGAAGATATGCAAATGCCAATAAGCACATAAAAATAGCTTAAGCATAATTAGTCACTAGGGAAGGGCAAATCAAAACTACAAGGAGATACTTCACAGCCACAAAGATGGCTAAAATAAAAGATAACAATAACGTCAAGAGCGTGGAGAAACTGGAACCCTCATACACTGGAACATAAAATGGAAAACAGTCTAGCAGTTCTTCAAAGGTTAAACACAGAGCCACCATATAAATCAGCATCTCCAATCACGGGTAACTACCTACCAGAAACAAAACACGCTTCATACAAAAACCTGTATGTGAATGTTCACAGCAGCACTACGCATAAGAGTAAAAAAAAAAAAAAAGAACACAATCCAAATGTTAGCGGCCAATAAATGGACCGACAAAGTGTGGTGTATCCACACACTGGGAAATCACTCAGCAATAACAAGGATTAGAGTACGGAGGTACCACAACAGGAACGACCCTTGAAAATACCGCCCTACATGAAAAAAGACACACATAAAAGGCCACACATTTTAGATTTCTTTTACATTAAACATCCAGAAAAGGCAAATCCATGGAGAAATAACATAGATTAGTGCTCGACTAAGAGTGACTGCTGATGGGTGTGGAGTTTCTCTTTAGAGTTACAAAGACTCTTGAATTAGACGATTGTGGTGAGGACACAGCCTGGTCAATGTACTCAAACACAGCGCACTGTACACTTTAAATGGCTGAAATTCACAGTGTATGTGTAATATCTCAATTTTAAAAATGGGGTTGAAAGCCCAGTGCTTTGTCTAGAGGGTGTTTACGTGACTCGCCATGCATTTCTGCCCAGAGCCAGGCGAGGCAGTCACGGGACTCAGCGGGCTGGAACCCTCCGGCCGGCCTTGGGGTCAGAATTGCTCCTCGTTCCAGGACGCCATGAGGGGTTGGTGTGCCTCACGCTCCTCCTTGAGCCACCCCAAGCTGGCCCTCTGGGGTGGATCAGGGAGGGAAGAGGAATATACAAACACCCAGGCTCCTAATATTGTGAGATACTAGAAAAGAAACAGAGAAAAACTAGCTCGCTCAGAACTGCACATACGCAAACTCAGTAACTAACCGCAAGTCACACATGGATAGTGTATCTACCGCCCCGGCAGGAAGAGCTAGTCGGAAGGCTCCCCGGAGGGGGGCACGCTCTGCCCGGGACCCTCAGCTGGGACTCCAGACGGGCTGTCTACCGTGGGGCTTCCCCAGCCAGAAGGGTGCACGTTGTATGTACCCGATTTGATGTACTTAACCTTCTTTGTTCTTCTCTATACTTCTCCATGTATGTTCACTGTGATCGTTTAGTTCATGTACACTTTCCTGTATAATAATGAAGTCTTCCTCCATGAAACTAAAAGTGAGGCTATCATGAATTCTTATTATTTAGAACACCCACATATATCCAACTCCAACAAAGCAAACTGCAGAAGGAGAAAGTGCTATAAATAGTATCCTACATTCATTTTTAAAGTACTTTGAATGATTAATCTTAGTGACGTGTGTGTGAGTACAAGAGGCTGACTACACAGACTCCACCGTTGGCCCGCCATCTTGTTCTCCCCCCGCCCCCCATGCGGAGATGGGGCCATGTTAGTTACCTAGGAGAGCGCCCGCACCAGCAGGGCGCCACTGCAGATAACCAGTAGAGAGGACTGGTGTGCAGAAGACCCCACCGTGGGTAACTGGCACGGACCCTCTGGCACACAGAACACGTCACTGTAGATACCACCCTGTGGCCACACCACCATGCCCCTCGTCCTATTAGCTTTGAGGTCTGAGCTGGGGGGAGAATGGAGTGATACCCTGGGTCCTCTATCCACCCGCTGGCCGATTCCCTGTCAATCAGCGACCCTGAACAAAACTCCGTATAAGTGGTATGGAGTAGCTTGCATTGATTTTCAGTATTAAAGTGACTTCTCAATCTGGAGGCTACATTACTGACCCTCCCCCACCTTCTAACAGTGAGATACTAACATTTATTAAGTGCCTATTGTATTCTAAGCTCCATTAAGCACTGTGTTAATTAGATAATTTACCTTTTTCTAGTTCTTTGAAATGTAAAGTTAGGTTACTGATTTGAAATCTTTTGTGTGTGTGTGTGTGTGTGTGTGTGTGTTTACTTATTTGAGAGAGATGTATCTGATCAGGAGTATCCGAGCTGGGGTGGGGGGGAGGGGGAGACAGAGAGGGGGATAGAAACCCCCAAGGAAGCTACATGCTGTCAGCTCAGAGCCTGATGCAGACCTCAATCCCACAAACTATGAGTTCATAACCTGAGCTGAAATCAGGAGTTGGATGCTTAACCAATTCAGCCCCCAGGTGCTCCCTTTCATTTTTAATGTAGGCATTCACAGCTCTACATTTTCCTCTGATCACTGCTTTACCCGCATCTCGTGAGTTCTGATATGCTGCTTTCATTTCCATTCACCTCCAATTATTTTCTAAAATCCTTTTTATTTCTTCACCCATTTGTTGTATAAGAGTGTGTTCGATTTCCACATATTTGAATTTTCCACTTTCCTTTTTTATTTATTTTTATTTTTTAAAAATATTTTATTTATTTTTGAGAGAGAGAGAGACAGCATGAGCAGGGGAGGGCCAGAGAAAGAGACACACACAGAATCTGAAGACAAATTCCAGGCTCTGAGCTGTCAGCACAGAGCCTGATGTGGGGCTCGAATCCACAAACCATGAGATCGTGACCTGAGCTGAAGTCAGATGCTTAGCCAACTGAGCCACCCAGGCGCCCCTCCTTTTTTATTTTTTAACTCTGCTTTCATTCTATTATTGTTAGAGTTCTCTGATGACAATCTTTCGGAACTATTTTTGTGGCCTAATATAAGGTCTACCCTGGAGAACAGGACAGGTTTCATAGGAATAGGTTCTGGGGCACCTGGGTGGCTCAGTCAGTTCAGTGCCTGACTTCAGCTGAGGTCACAATCTCACAGTTCATGGGTTTGAGCCCCACATCAGGCTCTGTGCTGACAGTCTGGAGCCTGGAGCCTGCCTCAGATTCTGGGTCTGCCTCTTTCTCTGCCCCTCCTCATTCACATTGTCTCTCCCTCTCAAAAACAAACATTAAAAAAAAGGGGAAAGGTTCATGTGCACTCGAGAAGAATACATATTCTGCTGCTGTTGGGTGTAGTGTTCTATATATCTCCAGGAAGTCGATCTGGTTTATAGTGTTGTTCAAGTCTTCTGTCTACTTAGTGATCTGCCGTCTAACTGCCCTATCACTGAAAGTATGGTATTGACGTGTTCAATTAGTGTTGAGGGTGGTGGGTAATGACACCATGACAATCTTCACATATGTCAACAGCTGTGAGACGGATGGGCTTATTTTCTGTTATTATGAAGATGAGAAAATCAAAGTTATAAGATTTCAACTCTGCATAGGAAAAGAACTGTCCAGCAATTAGCACAGCCCATGCTAGAATATTTTACTCTTTCAAGCAGTGATGCTCTATCCACAGTACTCCTGTAGATCACAGAACCAAGAATGCTGAAGAAAAAAAAAATCCCTTATTTCAGTGGGAGGTCTGAATAGAATACTCCAAGAACCAAGAACCAAGAAAACTCTCTTAGAACCTCTAAGAACCAAGTTTAATTTACTGAGTCTATCACCCGAGTTCTACTATGTACTTCTTTGTTACCCTGGGCATGTCATTTAATTTTTCTATGCCATGATTTCCTCTTTTGTAAAACGGGGATAATGGAACCTGCCACAAGGGATGCTGTGAGTTAAATGAATTCATCTACATAAAAAGGTATAACAGTTTAGGCACATAGAGAGTGCTCAACAAATAACAGTTATAACGATGGCTGTGCAATTTCCAAGTATTATTGTAGAATTGTCTACTTTTTAAAATTCTGTTTGCCCCACATATTTTGGGGCTTTGTTGTTTGGTACATATATGCTTATACTTATTATAACTTCTTATAAGTTCTTGAGGAACTGATCATTTATCAAAATATAATGATCACCTTTATTTTTTCTTTATTCATATTTTGTATGATATCGGTACTGTTTATATAGAAAGTCTTTTCCCATCTTTTTACTTTCAGCCCATCTGTCTTTGGTCTAACAAAGAGTCTCTTGTAGATAGCACATAATTGGATCATGGGTTTTTGGATTTTAAATCCATTCTACCAGCCTGTATTTACTTGGAATCCTTAATACTTTTACATTTAAAGTGATTACTATTAGGGAAGGACTTATTTTTGCCATTTTGCTATTTCTGTATTCTGAAGTAAATCATTAGATATAAATGTGAATTATGTTAAGAATATTGGTAGTAATGTTCAAATCTTTTATATCCTTATTGATTTTTCTTGATCCACAAACTATCAATTAGTAAGAGAGAGGTGTTGCTATTTAAAACTATGACTGTAGATTTGTTTCTTTCTCCCTTTGGTTCTGCTGAGTTTTGCTTCACATATTTTGAAGCTTTGTTAGGTACATATGCATTTAAGATTGTTATGTATTTTTAATGAATTAACCCTTCTGGCATTATGAAATGTCCTTCTTTTTTTCTAAAAAGTATCCTTGTCCCCAAATCTACTTTGACTGATATTAATATAGTAATACCAGCTTTCTACTGGTTTTTGCATCTTTTTCATCCTTTTACTTGCAATCTGTGCCTGTATATATATATGCATGTGTATATATATTTGTATTTTCAAACTTAGTGTCCATTTCATTTTTAAAAGCATTTTTGAGTATAACTAACATGGAATGTGGCAATAGTTTTAGGTATACGACAAAATGATTCAACTTCTCTATGTGCTATGCTCTGCTCTTCACAACAGCAGCTACCATCTGTCACCATACAATGCCATTACAACACGACATACATTACAACAATATGATTCTATTCCCTATGCTGTGCTGTTGTGGCCATTTTATCTACCTCTTTAATATTTTCATATTTTTATTAAAAAATTTTTTTAACTAGGTAAACTCTGTACCCAACCTAGGGCTCAAACTCACAACCCCAAGATCAAGAGCCACATTTTCTACCAACTCAGACATCTATTTGGCCCCCCTGGCTACAAATTTTTCCCATTCAGCACTTTGAATATATCATGCCACTCCCTCTGGCTTGCCACGATTCTGTTGAGAAATCTCCAGCTAGCCTTATGGGTTTTCCCTTATAAGAAAATTTTCCCTTATAAACTTTTTAATTAAGTTTTTTATTTAAATCCGTTATAAACACACGGTGTTATATTAGTTTCAGGTGTACAATATGGTGCTTCAACAATTCTATATATTACTCAATGCTCATCATAAGTGTACTCTTAATACCCTTCACCTATTTCACCCATCCCCCCGTTCACCTTCCCTCTGATATGCCTTATTTTAAATGAGTACCCTCAGTTAAAGGTATTCGGTATTCCTTTTTTCCACATGAACATTTGTTACATGATGCAAACATGTTATATATATATATATATATATATATAATATGTGATATACATGTAACATAATACATATATCACATGATACATATTTTATATATAATATAATACATATATAATACACGATGCATATATGATATGTAATACATGCATTATATGATACATATATTATATATAACATAATACACATTACATAACATATAATACATGTGTTATATATAACATATATAATATATAATGTATATATTATATATATATATATAACATTCCATCCTAAAAAAAAAAAAGAATACAACACATTTTCAAGTACACACAAAAAAAATCCCCTGGTTAAATTACATAAAAAGAGACATAAAAAATATTACAAATTCAAGAAGAATGAAATCATACCAAGTATATTCTCCTACCACAATGGTACCAAACTATATAGTTCAACAATAAAGCTGAAAAATCTACAGTGTATTAAATATGTAAATATAAATATCAAGCAAGACGCTACTGCACAAGCAATGGGCCAAATAAGAAATCAATGGCAAGGGGCACCAAGGTGGCTCAGTGAGTAGAGCATGTGACTCTTGATCTCAAGGTCTTGAGTTCAGGCCCCATGTTGGGCATACAGCTTACCTAGAAATCAAATGGGAAATCAAGGTACATCTCAAAACAATACAAAACACAATATTCCAAAACCAATGGGATGCAGCAAAAGCAGATGTTAGAGTAAAATTTATGCCATAAATGCTTGTATTAAGAAAAATGTTCAGGGGCACCTGGGTGGCTCAGTCAGTTGAGTGTCTGACTTAAGCTCAGGTCATGATCTCATGGTTCATGAGTTCAAGCCCCACATCAGGCTCACTGCTGTCAGCCTGTCAGCACAGAGCCCACTTCATATCCTCTGTCCCCCCTCACTCTGCCCCTCCCCTACTTGCAGTCTCCAAAAAATAAATATTCAAATAAACAATTTAACAGTACACCACAAGGACGTAGAAAAAGAAGAAACTTAGCTGAAATTGACTAAAGGAAGAAAACTCAGATATAAATAGAGACCAGAATAAACAATAACACAATATTGAAAGTAATGACCAGTTTTTCCAAAAAAAAACCCCCAAAATTGGCAATACTTTAACTATATTAACTAAGGGGGGGGGAGAAAGTTTAGTGGTCATAAACCAAAATGAGAAGGGGAAGAGAAAACAATACAATAGATAACCCTAGAAATACAAAGTGTGAAAATGGGTTACTATAAAGAATTATATACTAACAAATCAAATAACCTAGGGGAAAAAAACAGACAATTCCTAAAAACACAAAAGATATGATGATTCAATCATGAATCTTGAACGCAAGAAATAGGAAATCTTCTTAGACCAATAACAAGAATGAAAGCTGAATTAGGAAACAAAATCTCCTAGCACAGAAAAGGCCAAGACCACCTGGCTTCATTGGTGAAGTCTTCCTAACATTAAAAAAAAAATTAATGACAATCTTTATCAAAATCTTAAAATAATGGAATGGTGGGAAAACATTCAAAATCATTCCATGCGGCCAGTACTACCCTGGCACCAAAGCAGGATAAAACAATACAAGAATTAAAGTCTAGTTTGTCTGCTACAACTTTCTTCTGACACCCATTTGTGTGATGAGTGGTTTTCCACCCCCTCACTTTCAATCTGCAAGTGTCTTTAGGTCTAAGATGAGTCTCCTGTAGGCACCACACAGATGGGTCTTTTTTTAAAATATATATATCCAATCTGTCTTTTTATTGGAGCATTTAGTCCATTTACATTCAAAATAATTACTGATAAATATGTATTTATTGTCATTTTATTACTTGTTGCTGTTCCTGGAGATTTTCTCTGATCTGTTCTTGTCTTTGTCACTTTTGGTCTCTCCTTTGCACTCAAAGAGTCTCCTTTAATATTTCTTACAGGGCTGGTTTAGTGGTCATGAACTCATTTAGTTTCTGTTTGAGAAACTACATCTCCTTCTATTCTGAATGACAGACTTGCTAGACAGAGTACTCTTGGCTGCAGATTTTTCCCATTCAGCACTTTGAATATATCATGCTGCTCCCTTCTGGCTTGCCAAGTTTCTGTTGAGAAATCTCTAGCTAGCCTGATGAGTTTTCCCTTATAAGACAAGGACTTCTTTTTGCCTTGGTGCCTTTACAATTTTCCTAGATCACTAAATTTTGCAAATTTAATTACCATAGGTCTGGCGTTGGCCTGCTTTTGTTGACTTTGTTGGGAGTCATCTGGGCCTCCTAGATCTGGCTGTTTCCTCTCCGAGATCACAGAGGTTTTCTGCTATTATTTCTTGAAATAATCTTCCCTCTTCTCTCTCTCTCTCTTCTGGGACTCCTATAATATGAATGTTATTACCTTTGATGGAGTCCCCGAGTTCCCTCAATCTATTCTCATGCTGCAGAGTCCCTTTCTTTTGCTCAGCTTCATTATTTTCCATTATTCTGTCTTCCAGGTCACTAATTCGTTTCTCGGCTACTCATTGCATCAAGCCTGTTTTCAATCTCATTTACTGCATTCTTCATCGCTGTTTCTTATTTACCTCTTTTACTTCTGAGGGACTGGTCTGACATCTTCTATTCCTTTCTCAAGCCCAGTGAGTATCCTTATGATTGATGCACTAAATTCTCCAGCAGGCATGTTATTTACATATGTTTTACTTAGATCTCTGACCATGGCCTTATCTTGTTCTTTCGTTTGGGATAAATTCCTCCGTCCTGGCATTTGTAGAAGTCTCTGCCTTCTTCTCTGCATTAGAAGAGTACTGCTCCTGAAAGTAACTGCCTTATGAAGAAGACGTCATGTAGTGGCCAGGGCCTGGTGCTTCAGAGAGGGCCTCTGTTGTGTTTTGGGGGCTCTATCCTTTATCTACAGAGGTTCTCCTTGCCTGCTGTGGGCTGTGTTGGGTCTCTGGCCTCCATGTGCAAGTTTTAACTAAATGTGCTCTGGTCTGCTTGTTAAATGAGACCTGATGCTACTTCCCCTAGAACTGAGGCCTGGAAGAACTCTCTGGTTAGGAGATGTGGTTTGTGCTGGTCTTCTGGACTCTTCCACGCTGGGACTGAGGCAAGCTTGACTAAGAAGGGCAGTCCTGCCACAGTGCTGGAGGAGCTGGGGCTCGGGGTCAGCAAATTAGGCAGCCAGTGCTGGCACCGTACTGCCTCCTACCAGGGGCTCTGTTTACGAGAGGTGGGGGAGGGAAATGGTGCCAGGCAGCTCCCCTGTTCCTGAGAGACATCTCTGTGAACACTGTCTCCCAGAGACACTCTCCAAGACAAGTGAATAATCTCCCCACTGTGTGACCCAGGTGTTCTTCAGATTGCTCTTCCCATACTGCCTGCCCCCAGGTGTTCGGCGGCCTTCTCTCCAGGAGCAGGGCGGTGCCCTCCCAGCTCCAGCCCAGCCAAGCCCTCTGAACTTTAAAACTCTAGGCTTTAAGCCCTGCTGCTTGCAGTAATTCACTCAGTTCAGCCCCTCTCATGTTCCAGACCAACGGCTTTGGGGACTGTTTTCCGTGTGTGCTCTTCTCGCTCTCGCCCTCCTCCACACCACCGCACCCTCTCCTCTGCAGCACTGCTGATCCATCTCACCCTTCAACCGCGTCTCCGCACTCCCTACCTTCTTCCAAGTGGTCTCTTCTCTCCCTTTCACTGCAGCATGTGTTCTGTCAGTCTTCAGGCTGATCTCTGGCAGCATTTAGAATGATTCTATAGTTATCTAGTTGTGTTCATGGGACAAGAAAAGCCTAAAGTCCTCCCACTCCACCACCATCTTTGATCCTCCTCAGTGATATTTTTTTTAAGAGTCACAGCACTCCATTAAAAAAAAAACCTCTTGGGGGTGCCTGGGTCACTCAGTCAGTTGAGCATCTGGCTTCAGCTCAGGTCATGATCTCACGGTGTGTGGGTTCAAGCCCCGCGTTGGGCTCTGCTGAAAGCTCAGACCCTGGAGCCTGTCTTTGGATTCTGTGTCTTCCTCTCTGACCCTCCCCTGTTCACGCTGTCTCTCTCTCAAAAATAAATAAAACATTAAAAAAAAACTCTTATCTTTTAAACAGATACTAGTTTCAGGTGTAAAACATAGTGATATGACAATTACACGTATTACAAAAGCTCGCCACAATAAATGTGGTTATCACTTACTGTTAATTATATATATGTACACACATACATATATCACATCTTGTTTGACTTTTATTTAATTCCAGTATAGTTTATTGTGTTATATTAAGTTCGAGTGTACAATTCAGTGATTCAATAATTCTATACCTTATTCAGTGCTCACCATGATAAATGTACTCTTTAATCCCCATCACCTGTTTCACCCATGCCTCTAAGTCTCTCCTGGAAACCATCAGTTTGTTCTCTGTAGTTAAGAGTCTGTTTCTTTGTTTGTTTCCTCCTTTTTTCCTTTATTCATTTATTTTGTTTCTTAAATTCTACATATAACTGAAATCATATGGTATTTGTCCTTCTCTGACTTATTTAGCTTAGTATTATACTCTCTAGCTCCATCCATGATGTTGCAAACAGCAAGATTTCACTCTTTTTAATGGCTGAATGATAGTCCATTATGTGACATAGCTATACGTGTATCTCACTCTGTTTTTATCCGTTAATCCATTAATGAACACTTGGTGTGTCTTCATATTTAAAATGTTTCTTACAGGGGTGCCTGGCTGGCTTAGTCAGTTGAGCATTCAACTCTTGATTTTGGCTCAGGTCACGATCTCACAGTCATTAGACTGAGCTCCATGTCAGGCCCCTCACTGTCAGCCTGGAGCCTTCTTGGGATTCTCCGTGTCCCCTCCCTGCCCCTCCCCTGCTCATGCTCACTCATTCAAAATAAACTTTTAAAAAAATAAAGTGCTTCTTATAGAGAGTACATAGTTGAGCCATGCTATTTTTTCCAGTTTGACAGTTGCTAACTGCTAATGGAGTGTATGGCCTACTTAGGTTTGATGTACTTCTTGATTTGGCTCATTTGGTCCACCATCTTGGTATTTACCTTCCATTTGTCTTGGTCTTTGTTCCTGTTTTCCTGACTAAGTTTTGATGAAGCAGTATCATTCAGTGTCCTTAGTGTGTGGCTTTAGCTGTGACTCACAGCTGTGAATCTTTTTTAAATGTTTGCTCCAGTGATTACAAAGCGCATCTTTGACTTACCACGAACTTAATTTCCTCCGATCTGTTTTGCACTTATATATATTACTTCTTATACTAAGTATCCCATAATACAGGCTGTTTTGTTTTGGAAAAGCCATAATCTTTTGACCTTATGTTTTAATTTTTAATAATTTAATCTTATATTTACCTTCCTAGTAATTCACTCCTTCCTTCAGATCTACACTTCTCTCATTATCACCTCCTGTCAGCACTGAAATACTTCTTTTAGTGTTTCTTATTATATAGGTCTGCTATAGACCAATTGTCTTTGTTTTTGTCTCCCAGATAATGTATTTACTTTTACTGTATTTTGGAAGCCATCTTCCTGAATACAGAATTCCAAGTGTGTCTGCCTAAAAAAAAAAAAAAAAAAAATCACTTAAAGTTATACCATTGTTCTGTGGGCTGCACTGTTTCTGAAAAGATGTCAGCTACCATTCATATTACTGTTTCCATTTTATGTATTTCTTCCCTACCTCCTTTATAAAAATCTCTGCTTTTTAGCAATTTGACTATGACTTGCCTAAGTTTAGACTTCTTTGTATTTATCTTGCTTGGGGGTTGCTGTGTCCAATTTACTATTATTACCATCAAATGAATACTTAACTTCTGATACCTTTTTCATTTTGGTTCTTCATATAGTTTTCCATTTTCCTGCTAATATCTTCTGTTTATTCATGTTCAACATCTGGACCATCACTGACTTTGTTTCTTTTATCCCTTCCTGTGATATTTTATTTCTTTGCATGTCTCATAATGTCATTTCATGTCAGATATTGTGTGTAAAAAATAGTAATTTACAAAGTTTAATGAAACTAAGAGCTCTTTCCTTGATTAAAAAAAAAATTTTTTTTTAATGTTTATTTTTGAGAGAGAGAGAAAGACAAGACAGACAGAATGTGAGGAGGGGAGGGAAGAGTGAGGGAGACAAAGAATCCGAAGCCAGATCCAGGCTCTGAGCTGTCAGCACGGAGCCTGACACAGGGCTCAAACACACAAACCATGAGATCATGAGCTGAGCTAAAGTTGGATGCTTAACTGACTGAGCCACCAACATGCCCCAAGAGCTGTTTCTTCGAAAAGATAAACTAACCTCTAACCAAGCTCATCATCGGGGGGGGGGGGGAAAAAAAGATGCAAATAAAATCAGAAATGAAAAAGATGTTACAATGGATACCACAGAAATACAAAGAAACATGAGACTATTAAAAACTATATGCCAACAAATTGGACAACCTAAAAGAAATTATAAATTCCTAGAAATATACAACCTACCAAGACTGAATCATGAAGATACAGAAAATCTGACTCCTTACTGGTAAGGAGATTAAGTCAGTAATCAAATAACTCCCAACAGACAAAAATCCCAGATCAGATGGCTTCATTGGTGAATTCTATCAAAAACTTTAATAATTAATATCAACCCTTCTCAAGTTCTGCCAAAAAATAGAAGAGAGGCCATTTCCAAGCTCATTTTACAAAGCCAGCATTAACCTGATACAAAAACCAGACAAGGATGCCACCAGAATATAGATGCAAAAATCCTCAACAAACTGCATTCACCAATACGTTAAAAGGATCACAGACCACGATCGATTGGATTTCCGGGATGCAATGTCCACAAATCAATTAATATGATAAATCACATTAAAAAAATGAAGGATAATTATCTTATGATCATCTAAAAAGGAGCAGAAGAAGCACTTGAAAAAGTCTAACATCCATTTGTGATAAAAGCTCTCAAAAGAGTGGGTACAGAAGAAATGAACCTTGACATAATAAAGGCCACATATGACAAGCCCACAGCAAGTGTCACTCTCAACAGTGAAAAACTGAAAAGCTTTCCCTCGAAGATGAGAAACAAGACAAAGATGCCCGCGCTCCCACTTTTACTCAGCACAGTACTGGACGTCCTAGTCAGAGTGATTAAGCAAGAAAATGAAATGGAAAGAATCCAAATTGGGAAAGGAAGAAGTAAAACTCACTATGTGCAGATGACACGATTTTATGTACAGAAAATCCTAAAGACTTGACCAAGAACCTGTTAGAACTAATAAACTCAGGAAAGTTTCAGGATCTAAGATCAGTATATAGAAATCCGCTGTGTTTCTATGTACTAATAAACTGTTAAGAGAAATTAAGAAAACAACCCCAGTTGCAATTCCAGACACTTGAGAAGATGGCATGAGGTGGGGGGGAGCCGAGCTTACACACCCCCCACCCCCACAGCACACGACGGCAACACCTGCATGGAACGGCACTCACTCTGGACGGGACCTGAGTGCCGGCAGAACAGCTCTTCCCCAGCTAAGGGCACAAGGAGAAGGCCACACAGAGCAGGGTGGCAGGGACAAAGGCGCGGTCAGAATCAAGCTGCCGGAAAGGTGGCCCACACACGGCGGGGGTCTCACAGGTGCGGAGGAGGGAGGGGATGGGGCTCCACACTGGGCACTCCCAGCCCCACGGTCTACACCAGGAGGATAAGCCCCCACAGGGTCCCGCTTTGAGGATCGTCAGGGCTTATCAGAAACCGAGTCCCTGCTCTGGAGAGCCTGCGTGCAGTATCACCCACCCCATGCCAGAGCAGCAGCAGTTTGAAAGGTGCCAGGGTTACACACGGAGGAGGTTCACAGACTGGCCTTAGGACGTGAAGGAACAGGGATCCGTAAGGGCTTTCTATGGGAACGAGGGGCTGGTGCCTGTCGTTCCTCTTGCCCTCTTTCCGTCTTGCCAGCTTCATGCTGTGGGAACCCGTTCGACACACTCCATCTCCCCTCCTGGTGCCACCTGCCCCACGCTGGACTTCCCCTGTGGCCCTGCCGGAGCAGATGCCTCTCCAGAGCAGCCCCCAGCCTACCACACACAGGGGCGAACCTGGCCGGGGTCAGCACTCCTCAGAGGAACTCCCACCTTGGAGAGAAGAGGGAGCGGGAGGGAGCTAGCCTTACCCTCCGGCACAGCCACCCGTCTCGAGCAGCCCCGCTGGGGCCAGCCCTGCCCACCGGCATGCCTGCACTGGGGGTTAGCTCGGCCACAACAGGAGGGCACACACAGGCCACACGGCAGACACCCCTGGAGTGCCTGGCCACTGGGCGCCACAGAACGCCCCTGCATGAGGCCACCGCCTTCAACACCAGGAGACACAGCTGACCTACCCAGTGCATAGAAACACACCGAGTCAGACAAAGCGAGGAGACAGAGGAACATGTACCAGACAAAAGAACAAGATAAAACACCAGAAAAAATGCCAAATGAAGATGAGCAATCTACCCGATCAAGGGTTCAAAGTAATGGTCATAAAGATACTCATGGTATTTGAGAGAAGAGGAGATGAACTCAGGGAGAATTTCAACAAAGAAACAGAAAACATAAAAACCAGTCAGAACTGAAATGAAAACTACAAGCAGATTATACACACTAGATCCGCAATCTAAAAGACAGGGCAATGGAAAGCAACCAAGCTGAACAGTGAAAAGAAAAAAGAATTTTCAAAAATGAGGATAGTTTAAGGGACCTCTGGGACAACACGGAGCTTACTAGCAGTCACATTTTAGAGGTCCCATCAGGAGAAGAGAAAGGAGAAGAGAAAATTTATTTGAAGAAACAAGAGCTTAAAACGTCCCTAACCTGTGGAAGGAAAAAAGTTACCCCGGCTGAGAAACCACAGAGCACCAAAAACACCAACCTGAGAGCCACAATAAGACACATAATATTTAAAATGGCAAAAATTAAAGAGAGCTGTCAGGGCAGCAAGAGAAAAGTCAACAGTGAAGGTCAAGGGAAAGCCCACAAAGCTCTCAGCTGCTGTGGCGGCAGAAACGCTGCAGGCCAGAAGGAGCGGCAGGATGCATTCAAAGTGCTGAGAGGAAAAACCCCGCAACCAAAAATACTCTACCCAGCTAGGTTACCATGCAGAACTGGGGAGGGATAAAAAGTTTTCCAGAAAAACAAAAAGTTAAGGTAATTTATCACCACCAATCCAACCTTACAAGAAATGTTAAAGGGGCTTCTTTAGGTGGAAAAGAAAAAGCCATAACTGGAGGAAGACAATTATGAAAGGAAAAATCTTCCGGTAAAAGCAAACTTACAGTAAAGGTAATAATAGATCAATCACTTATAAAGCTAATATGAAGATTAAATGACAGAAGTAGCAAAATCAATTATATTTACAAAAATCAGTCAAGGGATGTACAAAATAAACACGTATAAAACATGATATACATAAAACACCGAGGGAGGATTAATGCTGTAGTGCTTTCAGGAAGTGTTCAAACTGAACTAAATGAAGACTGCTATATACACGGGTGCCATATATGAGCCTCATGGCAACTGCAAACCAAAGCCTATGGTACACAAAAATTAGAGAGAAAGGGTTCCAGGTATAAGGGGAGTCCCGATGGAGAAGCAGGGGACCCCAGAGTTCCCTGGTCCCTCAGACACAGCTGTACTGAGGTCAGATCACTTGGAACGCCCCAGAAATCAACCTGTGCGGTGGCAGAAGCATTTCCCCAGTTGGAGGGGCACAGCTTGGTAGGATCTAGGCATGGGGGAGGGGGGTCCTGCTGTGGAGGGACAAAAGGAAGAGAAAGCGAGAGGGGGGCTCTCAAACTGCGTACTAAGTTAGCACAAGAGGAAACCTCTGCGGATCATGAACCTGGGGACAAGAAATACGAGAGTGCCGGTTTCTGATTTGCAAACAGCCTCAGTTGCTGAAACCCCAAGGTTGCCGAAGTGTGCAGCTTTCTCCAGAGTGACGCGGGACCCACGAGCACTCCTGGGGAGGAGGGCGCCAGCCGTGAGCGCTGCGAGGCTGGCAGGGGCGCACTGGGAGAGAGCAGTGCCCTTCCTCTAGTGCCCTGGGGAGAGGGTTTGCTGCCTCCCCAAGGACAAAAGACCCTGCAGGCGCCAGCCAAAGGCCTTTTACAGCCAGGCTGAGTGTGTTACCCCAGAATAGGGTCTGTGTAGTGCAAGGTCCTTTAAGACTTTGGGTTTTGAATCCCAGCTGGCCACCTGGAAGGTGGGGAGGACAGGGGCCCTACCCCCTGCTCCTCTGTGCCAGCTGCCTCAGCACAGCAGGTATTGAGACACACCACCTGGGCGGAGAGATTGGGGGGCCACCATTTCTCTCCCCATCCCCAATGCAGTGGGACCTCAGAGAGCACTGCGGCGGCCCCCAGGGGAGGCGGACCCACTTCCAGCAAGCCCCGCCCCTCCGTACCAGGTACCTGTGACCTTCCGGAGCCAGACTGACCCGGACCAGCCAGACGGCCTCGCCACCAGACCAGAACCAACAGACAACTGTTATTAACATTGTTTTAGTTTTTGTCTTTTTTTTTTCTCGTTTTCTTCTACCCTCTTTTCCTTCTTTTTTTTTTTTTTTTTTTTTGAATCAGTCTCAGTTTCTGATTTGTTTTTGGTCAATTTATATATATATACGTGTATATGCATATACAGATCTGTATATACATACATTTGTTTGATCAGGCATTTTTACTCTATTCTTTTTACACCTTTTCTATCTCTTCTTCCTCTTTATTTTCTTTTCTCTTTCTCTGGATTTAACCCCTACCCCCCCCCCAAAATTTTTTTCTTTTAATCTGTTTGGTCTTCTTTTCTCCCCTTTCGTTCCTCTCTTTTTATGGGATCAGGCTTCCCCGCTCCCCTTTTTTCCAGGGTTACTCTAACACAGGAATCCAAGCACGCCTGGTGGGAGGCCACGCACCCCAGCACTAGCCGCAGGGAGGAGCTCTGCAGAGCACTAGCAGCGAGGCTGAGCGCTGGCAACACACACCCAAACCACCTCCCGAAGTGCCAGGCCCTGCACTTGGCCCTTTGCGCATGGTAGTGCTCACAGGTGCAGGACGCGGAACAAGCTACTAAAACATAACAAAAGACAGAAACTGCGCCCAAATGACAAAATGGAAGGATTCTCCTCAAAAAATTCAGGAAGAGATCACAGCCAGAGAATTGCTCAAAACAGATATAAACAACATATCTTAACAAGAATTTGGAGTAACAGCCATAAGACTACTAGCTGGGCTTGAAAACAGCATAGAAGGCGCAGAGAATCTACTGCTGCAGAAATCAAAGACCTAAAAACTAGTCACGGTACATTAAGAAATGCTATAAATGGGGGCACCTGGATGGCTCAGTCAGTTAAGCATCCGACTTCAGCTTATGTCATGATCTCAAAATACATGAGTTTGAGCCCCCCCATCAGGCTCTGTGCTAACAGAGCCGCTTGGGATTCTCTCTCTCCTCCTCTCTCTCTGCCCCCTCCATCAAAAATAAACATTAAAAAAAAGTGCTATAAATGAGATGCAAAATAAACTAGATAGTGACAGCAAGGATGGAAGAAGCAAAGGAAAGAATAGATGAAATACAAGATAAAATTATGGAAAATTATGAAGCTGAAAAAAGAGGGAAAGGAAATTACTAGATCACAGGGGAGAACTGGAGAACTAAGTGATTCCAAGCAATGAAACAAAATCAAGAAAAACAGGTCAGCACCACAACATATCACAGTGAAACTGGCTAAATGCAAAGATAAAAAGAGAATTCTGAAAGCAGCTAGGGATGAACGGGCCTTAACCTACAAGGGCAGACAGAGGACCTTAGCAGTAGGAGCAGATGTCCACTGAGAGTTGGCAGACCAGAAGGGAGTGGCAGGAAATAGTCAGGGTGCTGAATAGGAAAAATATGCAGCCAAGAACCCTTTATCGAGCAAGGGTGTCAGTGAGAGCAGGAGAGATAATGGCTTTCCAAGACACACAAAAACTAAAGGAGTTCATGACCACTAAACCCGTCCTGAAGAGATCCTAAAGGGGACTCAAAGCAGAAAAGACTAGAAAGGACCAGCTAAAGGAACATGAAATCTATAGATAACATAATGGTATTAAATTCATATCTTTTAATAAGCACTCAGAATGTAAATGGACTAAATCGCCCAGTCAAAAGACCTAGGGTACCAGAGCGGATACAAAAACAAGATCCATGTATATGTCGCCTATAACAGACTCATTAAAAAATTTTTTTAACATTTATTCATTTTTAAGAGATGGAGAGAGACAGAGCATGCTTGGGAGAGGGGCAGAGAAAGAGAGGATACACAGAATCTGAAGCGGGATCCAGGCTCCAAGCTGTCAGCACAGAGTCCCATGCGGGGCTCGAACTCATGGGCACTGAGATCATGACGTGAGCCAAAGTTGGATGCTTAACCGACTGAAGCCACCCATGTGCCCCAGAAGAGACTCATTTTAGACCTGAGGACACCTGCAGATTGAAAATGAGGGGATGGAGAACCATCTATCATGCTAATGGATGTCAAAAGAAAGCCAGACTAGCCATATTTATATCAGATAAACTAGATTTTAAAACAAAGACTGTAATAAGAGATAAAAAAGAGCACTATATCATAATTAAGGGGTCTACCCATTAAGACGAGCTAACAAGTATAAATGTCTATTGCCCCCAATGTGGAGCACCCAAATACATAATACCTAATTAATCACAAACATAGACTTACCGACAACAATACCGTAACTGCAGGGGACTTTAATACTCCACTTACAGCAATGGACAGATCTAGGCAGAAAATCAGTAAGGGAACAATGGCTCTGAACGAAACACTGGACCAGAGGGACTTAACAGATATACTCAGAACTTTTCATCCCAAAGCAGGAAAATACACATTCTTCTCGAGTACACATGGAACATTCTCCAAAACAGATCACATACTGGGTCACAAAACAGCCCTCAATAGGTACAAAAAGACTGACATCATACCATACATATTTTCAGATCATGGCGCTATGATACTTTGAAATCAACCACAAGAAAAAATTTGTAAAGCCCCCAAATACATGAGGTTAAGAACATCCTACTAAAGAATAAATAGGTCAACCAGGAAATTAAAGAAGAAATTTTAAAATACATGGAAGCAAATGAAAACGAAAACATGACAGTCCAAACCCTTTGGGATGCAGCAAAGGCAGTCCCGGGAGGAAAATATATTACAATTCAGGCCTATCTCAAAAAGCAAGAAAGGCCCCAAAATACATAACTTAACCTTACACCTAAAGGAGCTAGAAAAGCAGCAGCAAATAAAGCCCAAAGCCAGCAGAAGAAGAGAAATAATAAAGATCAGAGCAGAAATAAATGATACAGGGGCACCTGGGTGACTCAGACGGTTGTGTCTGACTTCAGCTCAGGTTATGATCTCACAGTTTGTGGGTCTGAGCCCCACATTGGGCTCAGTGCTGACAGCTCAGAGCCTGAAGCCTGCTTCAGATTCTGGGTCTTCCTCTCTCTCTGCCCCTCCCCTGCTTGCACTCTGTCTCAAAGAAAGAAAGAAAGAAAAGAAAGGAAAGAAAGAAAGAGGGAGGGAAAAGAAAGAAAAGAGAGAAGAAAAGAAGGATAGATATAAACTTAAAAAAAAAAAAAAAAAGAACAGGTTGGAGGAGCCAAGATGGCGGAGAGGAAGGGAGCTCTGTAAACTCTGTCTGCCCCATCTATCAAACTGAGAAGGACATTACTCTCATCTGCAAGAGCGGAAGGAGAAAATACGGACTCCAGAAGGAAGAGAACCTGAAGGATACCTGAGTGAGTGAGTGCGAACTGGGGAGATTGGAAAACGGGGCAGCCCGAGACGGGCAGGGGAGGTGGGAGCCCCAGCCCAACGCGGGGCAAGCGCGTGGAGCCCGAGAGACAAAGGGAAGAGACAGAGAGACTGAACACGCTCGTAGTACTGTCTCTGGGGAAGAGGTAAAGAACACTTAACCGTGCTTGGAGAGAGAAGCTCACTCCATAGATAACTGCTGGGTAGACTAAATCCCGAACCCAAGTGTCACAAGGGAAAGAACAGCTTCCAGCCCTGCGCCATCTTGGTGAGGAGTCGGCAGCCAAGGCAGCAGCGGTGTCAGGGGTGCTCACTTCTACCTCAGTTTTGGGAGTGGGAGCACACACCTCATTTCCACGGCGCATCTCGCTCTCAGCACTGGCCGCACGAAACCTGAATCCCGGGTGCCAACAGGGAAAAATAGCCCCCACCTCTGTGCGATCCTGGCAGGGAGTTGGCGGCGGTGGAGACCTGGGTGCGCGCGCAGGCTGCAGGAGCTCCCAGCTCATTTCCAGCAGCTCCTGGCGCCTCTGGCAACAGCTGCACACTCATTCCTCCCCCAACGTGAACGCGATCCCGGCTGGGGGCTGGGTCTGTGACTGTGACGGTGCACACGCACTTCACCTCCTGCTGCTCATCTTGCCTCAGGCAGGGGCAGCCGAAATCCCTGCCTGAGCCAAGACAAACCCAATCCTCCACCTAAGAAGCGAGCCACCAAAGCAAAAATACCATCTGTGGTAGCATAAAGAGTGCATGGACTGGAACTTTGAACCGAGGCGGGCCTGGAAAATACAACTCGGCTCAACCTTGGCAAAAGGAGATCGGACTCATTAGAGTGGCCTACAGTTTGTAGTTCAGCAGAGCTTGGCATGCTGCCTATCTAATCTCTGCAGACACCAAGGAGGAGCCTCTGAGAGCAGCCTCCGAGACCTACCACACCAAACCGCGCCTATCCACGAGGGGGAGCTGCTGGGGTTTTTTTAAATAATTTTTTTCTTTTTCTTTTTTTCTTCATTTTTTTCTTTTCTTCTTTTTCTGTACGTATTTTTTATTATTATTACTTTTTTTTTACTTACATTTTAAAAAATTTTTACTCCTTATTTTCCTTTCTCCTTTCTCCCTTTTTTTACCTTCTTGCATTCCAGATATATTCTCCTATATCTCATCCCTACCTCTCCCCTCAACTAGTCATACACTTTTAGACTGTCCACTGTCCTTTGTTGTCTCTGACCCCCTTTATCTTTTTTCCTTTTTTTTTCTTTTCTTCTTCTCCTCTTTTCGTCTCTTTGCTCTCCATTTTCTTTCTTTTCTTTCCCCCTTTTAATGTGTTTGTTTGTTTGATTTGTCTGTGCGTTTGTGTGCTTCTGTTCCCTCTGTGTTTGTCTGTCTGTTTTCCTTCTTAGGGCTACACCAAGAAACAAGCCAAAGTGTGCATGACAGCGAGTCCCAAATATTGCTGAGTAGGGAAATAAAACATTCAAAGGCACAACAAGAGAAACTGAGAGACACCATTAAAAGAATATTTCCTGAAACGACAGGCCCTGGACAGTCAATAAGCCCCCTTTAACAGAGCAATATTAACAGGTGCACAGTGCACAATGAGCTTTTTAAAGCTGCCAAGAGACAGAAAACTAGCAAAAATGACAAAATGAAGGAACTCTCCCCTCCCGTGAAGAGCCTCCAGGAGGAAGTCACAGCCACAGAACTGCTCAAGGCAGATCTAGACAACATATCGGATCAAGAATTTAAAAAACTTGTCATTAAATTAATCACTGGGGTTGAGAAAAGCATCAAAGAATCAACTGAGACAATGACTAGGCACTTTGAAAATAGGTGTGATGAGTTAAAAAAGGCTATAGATGAGATGAATAACAAACTGGAGGCAGCCACCTCAAGGATTGACGAGGCAGAGAGAATAATAGGCGAATTAGAAGATATAGTTATAGCAAAAGAGGAAGCTGAAAAAAGAGAGAGAAATTAATCCAGGAGCAGGAAAGGAGAAATCGAGACCTGAGTGATACAATCAAATGGAACAACATCCGTATCATAGGAATTCCTGAAGAGGAAGACAGAGAGAAAGGGCCTGAAGGGATACTAGACCAAATTATAACTGAGAATTTCCCAAATATGGGAAAAGAAATAGACATTCAAATTCAAGAGGCACAAAGAACCCCCTTAAGACGTAACTTGAATCGGCCTTTGGCACGATATATCATAGTGAAACTGGCAAAATATAAAGATAAAGAGAGAATCCTGAAAGCAGCTAGGGAGAAAAGAGCCCTCACATACAAAGGGAAACCTATCAGAGTGGTTACAGACCTATCTAATGAAACTTGGCAGGCCAGGAAGGAATGGCAGGAAATCTTCAATGTGATGAACAGAAAAAACATGCAGCCAAGAATCCTTTATCCAGCAAGCCTGTCATTCAAAATAGAAGGAGAGATAAAAGTGT